>CAKKTC010000365.1:0-25111 GCA_920104205.1 Eupeodes latifasciatus
CATGGTCATGGTCCATGGTCATGGTCATGGTCAATGGTCATGGTCATGGTCATGGTCATGGTCATGGTCATGGTCATGGTCATGGTCATGGTCATGGTCATGGTCATGGTCATGGTCATGGTCATGGTCATGGTCATGGTCATGGTCATGGTCATGGTCATGGTCATGGTCATGTCATGGTCATGGTCATGGTCATGGTCATGGTCATGGTCATGGTCATGGTCATGGTCATGGTCATGGTCATGGTCATGGTCATGGTCATGGTCATGGTCATGGTCATGGTCATGGTCATGGTCATGGTCCTGGTCATGGTCATGGTCATGGTCATGGTCATGGTCATGGTCATGGTCATGGTCATGGTCATGGTCATGGTCATGGTCATGGTCATGGTCATGGTCATGGTCATGGTCATGGTCATGGTCATGGTCATGGTCATGGTCATGGTCATGGTCATGGTCATGGTCATGGTCATGGTCATGGTCATGGTCATGGTCATGGTCATGGTCATGGTCATGGTCATGGTCATGGTCATGGTCATGGTCATGGTCATGGTCATGGTCATGGTCATGGTCATGGTCATGGTCATGGTCATGGTCATGGTCATGGTCATGGTCATGGTCATGGTCATGGTCATGGTCATGGTCATGGTCATGGTCATGGTCTTGGTCATGGTCATGGTCATGGTCATGGTCATGGTCATGGTCATGGTCATGGTCATGGTCATGGTCATGGTCATGGTCATGGTCATGGTCATGGTCATGGTCATGGTCATGGTCATGGTCATGGTCATGGTCATGGTCATGGTCATGGTCATGGTCATGGTCATGGTCATGGTCATGGTCATGGTCATGGTCATGGTCATGGTCATGGTCATGGTCATGGTCATGGTCATGGTCATGGTCATGGTCATGGTCATGGTCATGGTCATGGTTCATGGTCATGGTCATGGTCATGGTCATGGTCATGGTCATGGTCATGGTCATGGTCATGGTCATGGTCATGGTCATGGTCATGGTCATGGTCATGGTCATGGTCATGGTCATGGTCATGGTCATGGTCATGGTCATGGTCATGGTCATGGTCATGGTCATGGTCATGGTCATGGTCATGGTAATGGTCATGGTAATGGTCATGGTAATGGTCATGGTCATGGTCATGGTCATGGTCATGGTCATGGTCATGGTCATGGTCATGGTCATGGTCATGGTCATGGTCATGGTCATGTCATGGTCATGGTAATGGTCATGGTAATGGTCATGGTCATGGTCATGGTCATGGTCATGGTCATGGTCATGGTCATGGTCATGGTCATGGTCATGGTCATGGTCATGGTCATGGTCATGGTCATGGTCATGGTCATGGTCATGGTCATGGTCATGGTCATGGTCATGGTCATGGTCATGGTCATGGTCATGGTCATGGTCATGGTCATGGTCATGGTCATGGTCATGGTCATGGTCATGGTCATGGTCATGGTCATGGTCATGGTCATGGTCATGGTCATGGTCATGGTCATGGTCATGGTCATGGTCATGGTCATGGTCATGGTCATGGTCATGGTCATGGTCATGGTCATGGTCATGGTCATGGTCATGGTCATGGTCATGGGTCATGGTCATGGTCATGGTCATGGTCATGGTCATGGTCATGGTCATGGTCATGGTCATGGTCATGGTCATGGTCATGGTCATGGTCATGGTCATGGTCATGGTCATGGTCATGGTCATGGTCATGGTCATGGTCATGGTCATGGTCATGGTCATGGTCATGGTCATGGTCATGGTCATGGTCATGGTCATGGTCATGGTCTGGTCATGGTCATGGTCATGGTCATGGTCATGGTCATGGTCATGGTCATGGTCATGGTCATGGTCATGGTCATGGTCATGGTCATGGTCATGGTCATGGTCATGGTCATGGTCATGGTCATGGTCATGGTCATGGTCATGGTCATGGTCATGGTCATGGTCATGGTCATGGTCATGGTCATGGTCATGGTCATGGTCATGGTCATGGTCATGGTCATGGTCATGGTCATGGTCATGGTCATGGTCATGGTCATGGTCATGGTCATGGTCATGGTCATGGTCATGGTCATGGTCATGGTCATGGTCATGGTCATGGTCATGGTCATGGTCATGGTCATGGTCATGGTCATGGCCTGGTCATGGTCATGGTCATGGTCATGGTCATGGTCATGGTCATGGTCATGGTCATGGTCATGGTCATGGTCATGGTCATGGTCATGGTCATGGTCATGGTCATGGTCATGGTCATGGTCATGGTCATGGTCATGGTCATGGTCATGGTCATGGTCATGGTCATGGTCATGGTCATGGTCTGGTCATGGTCATGGTCATGGTCATGGTCATGGTCATGGTCATGGTCATGGTCATGGTCATGGTCATGGTCATGGTCATGGTCATGGTCATGGTCATGGTCATGGTCATGGTCATGGTCATGGTCATGGTCATGGTCATGGTCATGGTCATGGTCATGGTCATGGTCATGGTCATGGTCATGGTCATGGTCATGGTCATGGTCATGGTCATGGTCATGGTCATGGTCATGGTCATGGTCATGGTCATGGTCATGGTCATGGTCATGGTCATGGTCATGGTCATGGTCATGGTCATGGTCATGGTCATGGTCATGGTCATGGTCATGGTCATGGTCATGGTCATGGTCATGGTCATGGTCATGGTCATGGTCATGGTCATGGTCATGGTCATGGTCATGGTCATGGTCATGGTCATGGTCATGGTCATGGTCATGGTCATGGTCATGGTCATGGTCATGGTCATGGTCATGGTCATGGTCATGGTCATGGTCATGGTCATGGTCATGGTCATGGTCATGGTCATGGTCATGGTCATGGTCATGGTCATGGTCATGTCATGGTCATGGTCATGGTCATGGTCATGGTCATGGTCATGGTCATGGTCATGGTCATGGTCATGGTCATGGTCATGGTCATGGTCATGGTCATGGTCATGGTCATGGTCATGGTCATGGTCATGGTCATGGTCATGGTCATGGTCATGGTCATGGTCATGGTCATGGTCATGGTCATGGTCATGGTCAGGTCATGGTCATGGTCATGGTCATGGTCATGGTCATGGTCATGGTCATGGTCTGGTCATGGTCATGGTCATGGTCATGGTCATGGTCATGGTCATGGTCATGGTCATGGTCATGGTCATGGTCATGGTCATGGTCATGGTCATGGTCATGGTCATGGTCATGGTCATGTCATGGTCATGGTCATGGTCATGGTCATGGTCATGGTCATGGTCATGGTCATGGTCATGGTCATGGTCATGGTCATGGTCATGGTCATGGTCATGGTCATGTCATGGTCATGGTCATGGTCATGGTCATGGTCATGGTCATGGTCATGGTCATGGTCATGGTCATGGTCATGGTCATGGTCATGGTCATGGTCATGGTCCATGGTCATGTCATGGTCATGGTCATGGTCATGGTCATGGTCATGGTCATGGTCATGGTCATGGTCATGGTCATGGTCATGGTCATGGTCATGGTCATGGTCATGGTCATGGTCATGGTCATGGTCATGGTCATGGTCATGGTCATGGTCATGGTCATGGTCATGGTCATGGTCATGGTCATGGTCATGGTCATGGTCATGGTCATGGTCATGGTCATGGTCATGGTCATGGTCATGGTCATGGTCATGGTCATGGTCATGGGTCATGGTCATGGTCATGGTCATGGTCATGGTCATGGTCATGGTCATGGTCATGGTCATGGTCATGGTCATGGTCATGGTCATGGTCATGGTCATGGTCATGGTCATGGTCATGGTCATGGTCATGGTCATGGTCATGGCATGGTCATGGTCATGGTCATGGTCATGGTCATGGTCATGGTCATGGTCATGGTCATGGTCATGGTCATGGTCATGGTCATGGTCATGGTCATGGTCATGGTCATGGTCATGGTCATGGTCATGGTCATGGTCATGGTCATGGTCCATGGTCATGGTCATGGTCATGGTCATGGTCATGGTCATGGTCATGGTCATGGTCATGGTCATGGTCATGGTCATGGTCATGGTCATGGTCATGGTCATGGTCATGGTCATGGTCATGGTCATGGTCATGGTCATGGTCATGGTCATGGTCATGGTCATGGTCATGGTCATGGTCATGGTCATTGGTCATGGTCATGGTCATGGTCATGGTCATGGTCATGGTCATGGTCATGGTCATGGTCATGGTCATGGTCATGGTCATGGTCATGGTCATGGTCATGGTCATGGTCATGGTCATGGTCATGGTCATGGTCATGGTCATGGTCATGGTCATGGTCATGGTCATGGTCATGGTCATGGTCATGTCATGGTCATGGTCATGGTCATGGTCATGGTCATGGTCATGGTCATGGTCATGGTCATGGTCATGGTCATGGTCATGGTCATGGTCATGGTCATGGTCATGGTCATGGTCTTGGTCATGGTCATGGTCATGGTCATGGTCATGGTCATGGTCATGGTCATGGTCATGGTCATGGTCATGGTCATGGTCATGGTCATGTTCATGGTCATGGTCATGGTCATGGTCATGGTCATGGTCATGGTCATGGTCATGGTCATGGTCATGGTCATGGTCATGGTCATGGTCATGGTCATGGTCATGGTCATGGTCATGGTCATGGTCATGGTCATGGTCATGGTCATGGTCATGGTCATGGTCATGGTCATGGTCATGGTCATGGTCATGGTCATGGTCATGGTCATGGTCATGGTCATGGTCCATGGTCATGGTCATGGTCATGGTCATGGTCATGGTCATGGTCATGGTCATGGTCATGGTCATGGTCATGGTCATGGTCATGGTCATGGTCATGGTCATGGTCATGGTCATGGTCCATGGTCATGGTCATGGTCATGGTCATGGTCATGGTCATGGTCATGTCATGGTCATGGTCATGGTCATGGTCATGGTCATGGTCATGGTCATGGTCATGGTCATGGTCATGGTCATGGTCATGGTCATGGTCATGGTCATGGTCATGGTCATGGTCATGGTCATGGTCATGGTCATGGTCATGGTCATGGTCATGGTCATGGTCATGGTCATGGTCATGGTCATGGTCATGGTCATGGTCATGGTCATGGTCATGGTCATGGTCATGGTCATGGTCATGGTCATGGTCATGGTCATGGTCATGGTCATGGTCATGGTCATGGTCATGGTCATGGTCATGGTCATGGTCATGGTCATGGTCATGGTCATGGTCATGGTCATGGTCATGGTCATGGTCATGGTCATGGTCATGGTCATGGTCATGGTCATGGTCATGGTCATGGTCATGGTCATGGTCATGGTCATGGTCTGGTCATGGTCATGGTCATGGTCATGGTCATGGTCATGGTCATGGTCATGGTCATGGTCATGGTCATGGTCATGGTCATGGTCATGGTCATGGTCATGGTCATGGTCATGGTCATGGTCATGGTCATGGTCATGGTCATGGTCATGGTCATGGTCATGGTCATGGTCATGGTCATGGTCATGGTCATGGTCATGTCATGGTCATGGTCATGGTCATGGTCATGGTCATGGTCATGGTCATGGTCATGGTCATGGTCATGGTCATGGTCATGGTCATGGTCATGGTCATGGTCATGGTCATGGTCATGGTCATGGTCATGGTCATGGTCATGGTCATGGTCATGGTCATGGTCATGGTCATGGTCATGGTCATGGTCATGGTCATGGTCATGGTCATGGTCATGGTCATGGTCATGGTCATGGTCATGGTCATGGTCATGGTCATGGTCATGGTCATGGTCATGGTCATGGTCATGGTCATGGTCATGGTCATGGTCTGGTCATGGTCATGGTCATGGTCATGGTCATGGTCATGGTCATGGTCATGGTCATGGTCATGGTCATGGTCATGGTCATGGTCATGGTCATGGTCATGGTCATGGTCATGGTCATGGTCATGGTCATGGTCATGGTCATGGTCATGGTCATGGTCATGGTCATGGTCATGGTCATGGTCATGGTCATGGTCATGGTCATGGTCATGGTCATGGTCATGGTCATGGTCTGGTCATGGTCATGGTCATGGTCATGGTCATGGTCATGGTCATGGTCATGGTCATGGTCATGGTCATGGTCATGGTCAGGGTCATGGTCATGGTCATGGTCATGGTCATGGTCATGGTCATGGTCATGGTCATGGTCATGGTCATGGTCATGGTCATGGTCATGGTCATGGTCATGGTCATGGTCATGGTCATGGTCATGGTCATGGTCATGGTCATGGTCATGGTCATGGTCATGGTCATGGTCATGGTCATGGTCATGGTCATGGTCATGGTCATGGTCATGGTCATGGTCATGGTCATGGTCATGGTCATGGTCATGGTCATGGTCATGGTCATGGTCATGGTCATGGTCATGGTCATGGTCATGGTCATGGTCATGGTCATGGTCATGGTCATGGTCATGTCATGGTCATGGTCATGGTCATGGTCATGGTCATGGTCATGGTCATGGTCATGGTCATGGTCATGGTCATGGTCATGGTCATGGTCATGGTCATGGTCATGGTCATGGTCATGGTCATGGTCATGGTCATGGTCCATGGTCATGGTCATGGTCATGGTCATGGTCATGGTCATGGTCATGGTCATGGTCATGGTCATGGTCATGGTCATGTCATGGTCATGGTCATGGTCATGGTCATGGTCATGGTCATGGTCATGGTCATGCATGGTCATGGTCATGGTCATGGTCATGGTCATGGTCATGGTCATGGTCATGGTCATGGTCATGGTCATGGTCAGGTCATGGTCATGGTCATGGTCATGGTCATGGTCATGGTCATGGTCATGGTCATGGTCATGGTCATGGTCAGTGGTCATGGTCATGGTCATGGTCATGGTCATGGTCATGGTCATGGTCATGGTCATGGTCATGTCATGGTCATGGTCATGGTCATGGTCATGGTCATGGTCATGGTCATGGTCATGGTCATGGTCATGGTCATGGTCATGGTCATGGTCATGGTCATGGTCATGGTCATGGTCATGGTCATGGTCATGGTCATGGTCATGGTCATGGTCATGGTCATGGTCATGGTCATGGTCATGGTCATGGTCATGGTCATGGTCATGGTCATGGTCATGGTCATGGTCATGGTCATGGTCATGGTCATGGTCATGGTCATGGTCATGGTCATGGTCATGGTCATGGTCATGGTCATGGTCATGGTCATGGTCATGGTCATGGTCATGGTCATGGTCATGGTCATGGTCATGGTCATGGTCATGGTCATGGTCATGGTCATGGTCATGGTCATGGTCATGGTCATGGTCATGGTCATGGTCATGGTCATGGTCATGGTCATGGTCATGGTCATGGTCATGGTCATGGTCATGGTCATGGTCATGGTCATGGTCATGGTCATGGTCATGGTCATGGTCATGGTCATGGTCATGGTCATGGTCATGGTCATGGTCATGGTCATGGTCATGGTCATGGTCATGGTCATGGTCATGGTCATGGTCATGGTCATGGTCCATGGTCATGGTCATGGTCATGGTCATGGTCATGGTCATGGTCATGGTCATGGTCATGGTCATGGTCATGGTCATGGTCAAGGTCATGGTCATGGTCATGGTCATGGTCATGGTCATGGTCATGGTCATGGTCATGGTCATGGTCATGGTCATGGTCATGGTCATGGTCATGGTCATGGTCATGGTCATGGTCATGGTCATGGTCATGGTCATGGTCATGGTCATGGTCATGGTCATGGGTCATGGTCATGGTCATGGTCATGGTCATGGTCATGGTCATGGTCATGGTCATGGTCATGGTCATGGTCATGGTCATGGTCATGGTCAGGTCATGGTCATGGTCATGGTCATGGTCATGGTCATGGTCATGGTCATGGTCATGGTCATGGTCATGGTCATGGTCATGGTCATGGTCATGGTCATGGTCATGGTCATGGTCATGGTCATGGTCATGGTCATGGTCATGGTCCATGGTCATGGTCATGGTCATGGTCATGGTCATGGTCATGGTCATGGTCATGGTCATGGTCATGGTCATGGTCATGGTCATGGTCATGGTCATGGTCATGGTCATGGTCATGGTCAGGTCATGGTCATGGTCATGGTCATGGTCATGGTCATGGTCATGGTCATGGGTCATGGTCATGGTCATGGTCATGGTCATGGTCATGGTCATGGTCATGGTCATGGTCATGGTCATGGTCATGGTCATGGTCATGGTCATGGTCATGGTCATGGTCATGGTCATGGTCATGGTCATGGTCATGGTCATGGTCATGGTCATGGTCATGGTCATGGTCATGGTCATGGTCATGGTCATGGGTCATGGTCATGGTCATGGTCATGGTCATGGTCATGGTCATGGTCATGGTCATGGTCATGGTCATGGTCATGGTCATGGTCATGGTCATGGTCATGGTCATGGTCATGGTCATGGTCATGGTCATGGTCATGGTCATGGTCATGGTCATGGTCATGGTCATGGTCATGGTCATGGTCATGGTCATGGTCATGGTCATGGTCATGGTCTTGGTCATGGTCATGGTCATGGTCATGGTCATGGTCATGGTCATGGTCATGGTCATGGTCATGGTCATGGTCATGGTCATGGTCATGGTCATGGTCATGGTCATGGTCATGGTCATGGTCATGGTCATGGTCATGGTCATGGTCATGGTCATGGTCATGGTCATGGTCATGGTCATGGTCATGGTCATGGTCATGGTCATGGTCATGGTCATGGTCATGGTCATGGTCATGGTCATGGTCATGGTCATGGTCATGGTCATGGTCATGGTCATGGTCATGGTCATGGTCATGGTCATGGTCATGGTCATGGTCATGGTCATGGTCATGGTCATGGTCATGGTCATGGTCATGGTCATGGTCATGGTCATGGTCATGGTCATGGTCATGGTCATGGTCATGGTCATGGTCATGGTCATGGTCATGGTCATGGTCATCATGGTCATGGTCATGGTCATGGTCATGGTCATGGTCATGGTCATGGTCATGGTCATGGTCATGGTCATGGTCATGGTCATGGTCATGGTCATGGTCATGGTCATGGTCATGGTCATGGTCATGGTCATGGTCATGGTCATGGTCATGGTCATGGTCATGGTCATGGTCATGGTCATGGTCATGGTCATGGTCATGGTCATGGTCATGGTCATGGTCATGGTCATGGTCATGGTCATGGTCATGGTCATGGTCATGGTCATGGTCATGGTCATGGTCATGGTCATGGTCATGGTCATGGTCATGGTCATGGTCATGGTCATGGTCATGGTCATGGTCATGGTCTGGTCATGGTCATGGTCATGGTCATGGTCATGGTCATGGTCATGGTCATGGTCATGGTCATGGTCATGGTCATGGTCATGGTCATGGTCATGGTCATGGTCATGGTCATGGTCATGGTCATGGTCATGGTCATGGTCATGGTCATGGTCATGGTCATGGTCATGGTCATGGTCATGGTCATGGTCATGGTCATGGTCATGGTCATGGTCATGGTCATGGTCATGGTCATGGTCGGTCATGGTCATGGTCATGGTCATGGTCATGGTCATGGTCATGGTCATGGTCATGGTCATGGTCATGGTCATGGTCATGGTCATGGTCATGGTCATGGTCATGGTCATGGTCATGGTCATGGTCATGGTCATGGTCATGGTCATGGTCATGGTCATGGTCATGGTCATGGTCATGGTCATGGTCATGGTCATGGTCATGGTCATGGTCATGGTCATGGTCATGGTCATGGTCATGGTCATGGTCATGGTCATGGTCATGGTCATGGTCATGGTCATGGTCATGGTCATGGTCATGGTCATGGTCATGGTCATGGTCATGGTCATGGTCATGGTCATGGTCATGGTCATGGTCATGGTCATGGTCATGGTCATGGTCATGGTCATGGTCATGGTCATGGTCATGGCATGGTCATGGTCATGGTCATGGTCATGGTCATGGTCATGGTCATGGTCATGGTCATGGTCATGGTCATGGTCATGGTCATGGTCATGGTCATGGTCATGGTCATGGTCATGGTCATGGTCATGGTCATGGTCATGGTCATGGTCATGGTCATGGTCATGGTCATGGTCATGTCATGGTCATGGTCATGGTCATGGTCATGGTCATGGTCATGGTCATGGTCATGGTCATGGTCATGGTCATGGTCATGGTCATGGTCATGGTCTGGTCATGGTCATGGTCATGGTCATGGTCATGGTCATGGTCATGGTCATGGTCATGGTCATGGTCATGGTCATGGTCATGGTCATGGTCATGGTCATGGTCATGGTCATGGTCATGGTCATGGTCATGGTCATGGTCATGGTCATGGTCATGGTCATGGTCATGGTCATGGTCATGGTCATGGTCATGGTCATGGTCATGGTCATGGTCATGGTCATGGTCATGGTCATGGTCATGGTCATGGTCATGGTCATGGTCATGGTCATGGTCATGGTCATGGTCATGGTCATGGTCATGGTCATGGTCATGGTCATGGTCATGCTCATGGTCATGGTCATGGTCATGGTCATGGTCATGGTCATGGTCATGGTCATGGTCATGGTCATGGTCATGGTCATGGTCATGGTCATGGTCATGGTCATGGTCATGGTCATGGTCATGGTCATGGTCATGGTCATGGTCATGGTCATGGTCATGGTCATGGTCATGGTCATGGTCATGGTCATGGTCATGGTCATGGTCATGGTCATGGTCATGGTCATGGTCATGGTCATGGTCATGGTCAGATGGTCATGGTCATGGTCATGGTCATGGTCATGGTCATGGTCATGGTCATGGTCATGGTCATGGTCATGGTCATGGTCATGGTCATGGTCATGGTCATGGTCATGGTCATGGTCATGGTCATGGTCATGGTCATGGTCATGGTCATGGTCATGGTCATGGTCATGGTCATGGTCATGGTCATGGTCATGGTCATGGTCATGGTCATGGTCATGGTCATGGTCATGGTCATGGTCATGGTCATGGTCATGGTCATGGTCATGGTCATGGTCATGGTCATGGTCATGGTCATGGTCATGGTCATGGTCATGGTCATGGTCATGGTCATGGTCATGGTCATGGTCATGGTCATGGTCATGGTCATGGTCATGGTCCTGGTCATGGTCATGGTCATGGTCATGGTCATGGTCATGGTCATGGTCATGGTCATGGTCATGGTCATGGTCATGGTCATGGTCATGGTCATGGTCATGGTCATGGTCATGGTCATGGTCATGGTCATGGTCATGGTCATGGTCATGGTCATGGTCATGGTCATGGTCATGTCATGGTCATGGTCATGGTCATGGTCATGGTCATGGTCATGGTCATGGTCATGGTCATGGTCATGGTCATGGTCATGGTCATGGTCATGGTCATGGTCATGGTCATGGTCATGGTCATGGTCATGGTCATGGTCATGGTCATGGTCATGGTCATGGTCATGGTCATGGTCATGGTCATGGTCATGGTCATGGGCATGGTCATGGTGCATGGTGATGGTGATGGTGATGGTGATGGTGATGGTGATGGTGATGGTGATGGTGATGGTGATGGTGATGGTGATGGTGATGGTGATGGTGATGGTGATGGTGATGGTGATGGTGATGGTGATGGTGATGGTGATGGTGATGGTGATGGTGATGTGATGGTGATGGTGATGGTGATGGTGATGGTGATGGTGATGGTGATGGTGATGGTGATGGTGATGGTGATGGTGATGGTGATGGTGATGGTGATGGTGATGGTGATGGTGATGGTGATGGTGATGGTGATGGTGATGGTGATGGTGATGGTGATGGTGATGGTGATGGTGATGGTGATGGTGATGGTGATGGTGATGGTGATGGTGATGGTGATGGTGATGGTGATGGTGATGGTGATGGTGATGGTGATGGTGATGGTGATGGTGATGGTGATGGTGATGGTCATGGTCATGGTCATGGTCATGGTCATGGTCATGGTCATGGTCATGGTCATGGTCATGGTCATGGTCATGGTCATGGTCATGGTCATGGTCATGGTCATGGTCATGGTCATGGTCATGGTCATGGTCATGGTCATGGTCATGGTCATGGTCATGGTCATGGTCATGGTCATGGTCATGGTCATGGTCATGGTCATGGTCATGGTCATGGTCATGGTCATGGTCATGGTCATGGTCATGGTCATGGTCATGGTCATGGTCATGGTCATGGTCATGGTCATGGTCATGGTCATGGTCATGGTCACGGTCATGGTCATGGTCATGGTCATGGTCATGGTCATGGTCATGGTCATGGTCATGGTCATGGTCATGGTCATGGTCATGGTCATGGTCATGGTCATGGTCATGGTCATGGTCATGGTCATGGTCATGGTCATGGTCATGGTCATGGTCATGGTCATGGTCATGGTCATGGTCATGGTCATGGTCATGGTCATGGTCATGGTCATGGTCATGGTCATGGTCATGGTCATGGTCATGGTCATGGTCATGGTCATGGTCATGGTCATGGTCATGGTCATGGTCATGGTCATGGTCATGGTCATGGTCATGGTCATGGTCATGGTCATGGTCATGGTCATGGTCATGGTCATGGTCATGGTCATGGTCATGGTCATGGTCATGGTCATGGTCATGGTCATGGTCATGGTCATGGTCATGGTCATGGTCATGGTCATGGTCATGGTCATGGTCATGGTCATGGTCATGGTCATGGTCATGGTCATGGTCATGGTCATGGTCATGGTCATGGTCATGGTCATGGTCATGGTCATGGTCATGGTCATGGTCATGGTCATGGTCATGGTCATGGTCATGGTCATGGTCATGGTCATGGTCATGGTCATGGTCATGGTCATGGTCATGGTCATGGTCATGGTCATGGTCATGGTCATGGTCATGGTCATGGTCATGGTCATGGTCATGGTCATGGTCATGGTCATGGTCATGGTCATGGTCATGGTCATGGTCATGGTCATGGTCATGGTCATGGTCATGGTCATGGTCATGGTCATGGTCATGGTCATGGTCATGGTCATGGTCATGGTCATGGTCATGGTCATGGTCATGGTCATGGTCATGGTCATGGTCATGGTCATGGTCATGGTCATGGTCATGGTCATGGTCATGGTCATGGTCATGGTCATGGTCATGGTCATGGTCATGGTCATGGTCATGGTCATGGTCATGGTCATGGTCATGGTCATGGTCATGGTCATGGTCATGGTCATGGTCATGGTCATGGTCATGGTCATGGTCATGGTCATGGTCATGGTCATGGTCATGGTCATGGTCATGGTCATGGTCATGGTCATGGTCATGGTCATGGTCATGGTCATGGTCATGGTCATGGTCATGGTCATGGTCATGGTCATGGTCATGGTCATGGTCATGGTCATGGTCATGGTCATGGTCATGGTCATGGTCATGGTCATGGTCATGGTCATGGTCATGGTCATGGTCATGGTCATGGTCATGGTCATGGTCATGGTCATGGTCATGGTCATGGTCATGGTCATGGTCATGGTCATGGTCATGGTCATGGTCATGGTCATGGTCATGGTCATGGTCATGGTCATGGTCATGGTCATGGTCATGGTCATGGTCATGGTCATGGTCATGGTCATGGTCATGGTCATGGTCATGGTCATGGTCATGGTCATGGTCATGGTCATGGTCATGGTCATGGTCATGGTCATGGTCATGGTCATGGTCATGGTCATGGTCATGGTCATGGTCATGGTCATGGTCATGGTCATGGTCATGGTCATGGTCATGGTCATGGTCATGGTCATGGTCATGGTCATGGTCATGGTCATGGTCATGGTCATGGTCATGGTCATGGTCATGGTCATGGTCATGGTCATGGTCATGGTCATGGTCATGGTCATGGTCATGGTCATGGTCATGGTCATGGTCATGGTCATGGTCATGGTCATGGTCATGGTCATGGTCATGGTCATGGTCATGGTCATGTTGTTGGATGCATTCTTGTAAATTTTGTTCAGATCATATAGAAAAAAGGCAATATACGAAATTCGTATTATGTGAATTTTGAAGTCCTAATATGATATAATATGATGATATGATGGTGATGGTGATGGTCATGGTCATGGTCATGGTCATGGTCATGGTCATGGTCATGGTCATGGTCATGGTCATGGTCATGGTCATGGTCATGGTCATGGTCATGGTCATGGTCATGGTCATGGTCATGGTCATGGTCATGGTCATGGTCATGGTCATGGTCATGGTCATGGTCATGGTCATGGTCATGGTCATGGTCATGGTCATGGTCATGGTCATGGTCATGGTCATGGTCATGGTCATGGTCATGGTCATGGTCATGGTCATGGTCATGGTCATGGTCATGGTCATGGTCATGGTCATGGTCATGGTCATGGTCATGGTCATGGTCATGGTCATGGTCATGGTCATGGTCATGGTCATGGTCATGGTCATGGTCATGGTCATGGTCATGGTCATGGTCATGGTCATGGTCATGGTCATGGTCATGGTCATGGTCATGGTCATGGTCATGGTCATGGTCATGGTCATGGTCATGGTCATGGTCATGGTCATGGTCATGGTCATGGTCATGGTCATGGTCATGGTCATGGTCATGGTCATGGTCATGGTCATGGTCATGGTCATGGTCATGGTCATGGTCATGGTCATGGTCATGGTCATGGTCATGGTCATGGTCATGGTCATGGTCATGGTCATGGTCATGGTCATGGTCATGGTCATGGTCATGGTCATGGTCATGGTCATGGTCATGGTCATGGTCATGGTCATGGTCATGGTCATGGTCATGGTCATGGTCATGGTCATGGTCATGGTCATGGTCATGGTCATGGTCATGGTCATGGTCATGGTCATGGTCATGGTCATGGTCATGGTCATGGTCATGGTCATGGTCATGGTCATGGTCATGGTCATGGTCATGGTCATGGTCATGGTCATGGTCATGGTCATGGTCATGGTCATGGTCATGGTCATGGTCATGGTCATGGTCATGGTCATGGTCATGGTCATGGTCATGGTCATGGTCATGGTCATGGTCATGGTCATGGTCATGGTCATGGTCATGGTCATGGTCATGGTCATGGTCATGGTCATGGTCATGGTCATGGTCATGGTCATGGTCATGGTCATGGTCATGGTCATGGTCATGGTCATGGTCATGGTCATGGTCATGGTCATGGTCATGGTCATGGTCATGGTCATGGTCATGGTCATGGTCATGGTCATGGTCATGGTCATGGTCATGGTCATGGTCATGGTCATGGTCATGGTCATGGTCATGGTCATGGTCATGGTCATGGTCATGGTCATGGTCATGGTCATGGTCATGGTCATGGTCATGGTCATGGTCATGGTCATGGTCATGGTCATGGTCATGGTCATGGTCATGGTCATGGTCATGGTCATGGTCATGGTCATGGTCATGGTCATGGTCATGGTCATGGTCATGGTCATGGTCATGGTCATGGTCATGGTCATGGTCATGGTCATGGTCATGGTCATGGTCATGGTCATGGTCATGGTCATGGTCATGGTCATGGTCATGGTCATGGTCATGGTCATGGTCATGGTCATGGTCATGGTCATGGTCATGGTCATGGTCATGGTCATGGTCATGGTCATGGTCATGGTCATGGTCATGGTCATGGTCATGGTCATGGTCATGGTCATGGTCATGGTCATGGTCATGGTCATGGTCATGGTCATGGTCATGGTCATGGTCATGGTCATGGTCATGGTCATGGTCATGGTCATGGTCATGGTCATGGTCATGGTCATGGTCATGGTCATGGTCATGGTCATGGTCATGGTCATGGTCATGGTCATGGTCATGGTCATGGTCATGGTCATGGTCATGGTCATGGTCATGGTCATGGTCATGGTCATGGTCATGGTCATGGTCATGGTCATGGTCATGGTCATGGTCATGGTCATGGTCATGGTCATGGTCATGGTCATGGTCATGGTCATGGTCATGGTCATGGTCATGGTCATGGTCATGGTCATGGTCATGGTCATGGTCATGGTCATGGTCATGGTCATGGTCATGGTCATGGTCATGGTCATGGTCATGGTCATGGTCATGGTCATGGTCATGGTCATGGTCATGGTCATGGTCATGGTCATGGTCATGGTCATGGTCATGGTCATGGTCATGGTCATGGTCATGGTCATGGTCATGGTCATGGTCATGGTCATGGTCATGGTCATGGTCATGGTCATGGTCATGGTCATGGTCATGGTCATGGTCATGGTCATGGTCATGGTCATGGTCATGGTCATGGTCATGGTCATGGTCATGGTCATGGTCATGGTCATGGTCATGGTCATGGTCATGGTCATGGTCATGGTCATGGTCATGGTCATGGTCATGGTCATGGTCATGGTCATGGTCATGGTCATGGTCATGGTCATGGTCATGGTCATGGTCATGGTCATGGTCATGGTCATGGTCATGGTCATGGTCATGGTCATGGTCATGGTCATGGTCATGGTCATGGTCATGGTCATGGTCATGGTCATGGTCATGGTCATGGTCATGGTCATGGTCATGGTCATGGTCATGGTCATGGTCATGGTCATGGTCATGGTCATGGTCATGGTCATGGTCATGGTCATGGTCATGGTCATGGTCATGGTCATGGTCATGGTCATGGTCATGGTCATGGTCATGGTCATGGTCATGGTCATGGTCATGGTCATGGTCATGGTCATGGTCATGGTCATGGTCATGGTCATGGTCATGGTCATGGTCATGGTCATGGTCATGGTCATGGTCATGGTCATGGTCATGGTCATGGTCATGGTCATGGTCATGGTCATGGTCATGGTCATGGTCATGGTCATGGTCATGGTCATGGTCATGGTCATGGTCATGGTCATGGTCATGGTCATGGTCATGGTCATGGTCATGGTCATGGTCATGGTCATGGTCATGGTCATGGTCATGGTCATGGTCATGGTCATGGTCATGGTCATGGTCATGGTCATGGTCATGGTCATGGTCATGGTCATGGTCATGGTCATGGTCATGGTCATGGTCATGGTCATGGTCATGGTCATGGTCATGGTCATGGTCATGGTCATGGTCATGGTCATGGTCATGGTCATGGTCATGGTCATGGTCATGGTCATGGTCATGGTCATGGTCATGGTCATGGTCATGGTCATGGTCATGGTCATGGTCATGGTCATGGTCATGGTCATGGTCATGGTCATGGTCATGGTCATGGTCATGGTCATGGTCATGGTCATGGTCATGGTCATGGTCATGGTCATGGTCATGGTCATGGTCATGGTCATGGTCATGGTCATGGTCATGGTCATGGTCATGGTCATGGTCATGGTCATGGTCATGGTCATGGTCATGGTCATGGTCATGGTCATGGTCATGGTCATGGTCATGGTCATGGTCATGGTCATGGTCATGGTCATGGTCATGGTCATGGTCATGGTCATGGTCATGGTCATGGTCATGGTCATGGTCATGGTCATGGTCATGGTCATGGTCATGGTCATGGTCATGGTCATGGTCATGGTCATGGTCATGGTCATGGTCATGGTCATGGTCATGGTCATGGTCATGGTCATGGTCATGGTCATGGTCATGGTCATGGTCATGGTCATGGTCATGGTCATGGTCATGGTCATGGTCATGGTCATGGTCATGGTCATGGTCATGGTCATGGTCATGGTCATGGTCATGGTCATGGTCATGGTCATGGTCATGGTCATGGTCATGGTCATGGTCATGGTCATGGTCATGGTCATGGTCATGGTCATGGTCATGGTCATGGTCATGGTCATGGTCATGGTCATGGTCATGGTCATGGTCATGGTCATGGTCATGGTCATGGTCATGGTCATGGTCATGGTCATGGTCATGGTCATGGTCATGGTCATGGTCATGGTCATGGTCATGGTCATGGTCATGGTCATGGTCATGGTCATGGTCATGGTCATGGTCATGGTCATGGTCATGGTCATGGTCATGGTCATGGTCATGGTCATGGTCATGGTCATGGTCATGGTCATGGTCATGGTCATGGTCATGGTCATGGTCATGGTCATGGTCATGGTCATGGTCATGGTCATGGTCATGGTCATGGTCATGGTCATGGTCATGGTCATGGTCATGGTCATGGTCATGGTCATGGTCATGGTCATGGTCATGGTCATGGTCATGGTCATGGTCATGGTCATGGTCATGGTCATGGTCATGGTCATGGTCATGGTCATGGTCATGGTCATGGTCATGGTCATGGTCATGGTCATGGTCATGGTCATGGTCATGGTCATGGTCATGGTCATGGTCATGGTCATGGTCATGGTCATGGTCATGGTCATGGTCATGGTCATGGTCATGGTCATGGTCATGGTCATGGTCATGGTCATGGTCATGGTCATGGTCATGGTCATGGTCATGGTCATGGTCATGGTCATGGTCATGGTCATGGTCATGGTCATGGTCATGGTCATGGTCATGGTCATGGTCATGGTCATGGTCATGGTCATGGTCATGGTCATGGTCATGGTCATGGTCATGGTCATGGTCATGGTCATGGTCATGGTCATGGTCATGGTCATGGTCATGGTCATGGTCATGGTCATGGTCATGGTCATGGTCATGGTCATGGTCATGGTCATGGTCATGGTCATGGTCATGGTCATGGTCATGGTCATGGTCATGGTCATGGTCATGGTCATGGTCATGGTCATGGTCATGGTCATGGTCATGGTCATGGTCATGGTCATGGTCATGGTCATGGTCATGGTCATGGTCATGGTCATGGTCATGGTCATGGTCATGGTCATGGTCATGGTCATGGTCATGGTCATGGTCATGGTCATGGTCATGGTCATGGTCATGGTCATGGTCATGGTCATGGTCATGGTCATGGTCATGGTCATGGTCATGGTCATGGTCATGGTCATGGTCATGGTCATGGTCATGGTCATGGTCATGGTCATGGTCATGGTCATGGTCATGGTCATGGTCATGGTCATGGTCATGGTCATGGTCATGGTCATGGTCATGGTCATGGTCATGGTCATGGTCATGGTCATGGTCATGGTCATGGTCATGGTCATGGTCATGGTCATGGTCATGGTCATGGTCATGGTCATGGTCATGGTCATGGTCATGGTCATGGTCATGGTCATGGTCATGGTCATGGTCATGGTCATGGTCATGGTCATGGTCATGGTCATGGTCATGGTCATGGTCATGGTCATGGTCATGGTCATGGTCATGGTCATGGTCATGGTCATGGTCATGGTCATGGTCATGGTCATGGTCATGGTCATGGTCATGGTCATGGTCATGGTCATGGTCATGGTCATGGTCATGGTCATGGTCATGGTCATGGTCATGGTCATGGTCATGGTCATGGTCATGGTCATGGTCATGGTCATGGTCATGGTCATGGTCATGGTCATGGTCATGGTCATGGTCATGGTCATGGTCATGGTCATGGTCATGGTCATGGTCATGGTCATGGTCATGGTCATGGTCATGGTCATGGTCATGGTCATGGTCATGGTCATGGTCATGGTCATGGTCATGGTCATGGTCATGGTCATGGTCATGGTCATGGTCATGGTCATGGTCATGGTCATGGTCATGGTCATGGTCATGGTCATGGTCATGGTCATGGTCATGGTCATGGTCATGGTCATGGTCATGGTCATGGTCATGGTCATGGTCATGGTCATGGTCATGGTCATGGTCATGGTCATGGTCATGGTCATGGTCATGGTCATGGTCATGGTCATGGTCATGGTCATGGTCATGGTCATGGTCATGGTCATGGTCATGGTCATGGTCATGGTCATGGTCATGGTCATGGTCATGGTCATGGTCATGGTCATGGTCATGGTCATGGTCATGGTCATGGTCATGGTCATGGTCATGGTCATGGTCATGGTCATGGTCATGGTCATGGTCATGGTCATGGTCATGGTCATGGTCATGGTCATGGTCATGGTCATGGTCATGGTCATGGTCATGGTCATGGTCATGGTCATGGTCATGGTCATGGTCATGGTCATGGTCATGGTCATGGTCATGGTCATGGTCATGGTCATGGTCATGGTCATGGTCATGGTCATGGTCATGGTCATGGTCATGGTCATGGTCATGGTCATGGTCATGGTCATGGTCATGGTCATGGTCATGGTCATGGTCATGGTCATGGTCATGGTCATGGTCATGGTCATGGTCATGGTCATGGTCATGGTCATGGTCATGGTCATGGTCATGGTCATGGTCATGGTCATGGTCATGGTCATGGTCATGGTCATGGTCATGGTCATGGTCATGGTCATGGTCATGGTCATGGTCATGGTCATGGTCATGGTCATGGTCATGGTCATGGTCATGGTCATGGTCATGGTCATGGTCATGGTCATGGTCATGGTCATGGTCATGGTCATGGTCATGGTCATGGTCATGGTCATGGTCATGGTCATGGTCATGGTCATGGTCATGGTCATGGTCATGGTCATGGTCATGGTCATGGTCATGGTCATGGTCATGGTCATGGTCATGGTCATGGTCATGGTCATGGTCATGGTCATGGTCATGGTCATGGTCATGGTCATGGTCATGGTCATGGTCATGGTCATGGTCATGGTCATGGTCATGGTCATGGTCATGGTCATGGTCATGGTCATGGTCATGGTCATGGTCATGGTCATGGTCATGGTCATGGTCATGGTCATGGTCATGGTCATGGTCATGGTCATGGTCATGGTCATGGTCATGGTCATGGTCATGGTCATGGTCATGGTCATGGTCATGGTCATGGTCATGGTCATGGTCATGGTCATGGTCATGGTCATGGTCATGGTCATGGTCATGGTCATGGTCATGGTCATGGTCATGGTCATGGTCATGGTCATGGTCATGGTCATGGTCATGGTCATGGTCATGGTCATGGTCATGGTCATGGTCATGGTCATGGTCATGGTCATGGTCATGGTCATGGTCATGGTCATGGTCATGGTCATGGTCATGGTCATGGTCATGGTCATGGTCATGGTCATGGTCATGGTCATGGTCATGGTCATGGTCATGGTCATGGTCATGGTCATGGTCATGGTCATGGTCATGGTCATGGTCATGGTCATGGTCATGGTCATGGTCATGGTCATGGTCATGGTCATGGTCATGGTCATGGTCATGGTCATGGTCATGGTCATGGTCATGGTCATGGTCATGGTCATGGTCATGGTCATGGTCATGGTCATGGTCATGGTCATGGTCATGGTCATGGTCATGGTCATGGTCATGGTCATGGTCATGGTCATGGTCATGGTCATGGTCATGGTCATGGTCATGGTCATGGTCATGGTCATGGTCATGGTCATGGTCATGGTCATGGTCATGGTCATGGTCATGGTCATGGTCATGGTCATGGTCATGGTCATGGTCATGGTCATGGTCATGGTCATGGTCATGGTCATGGTCATGGTCATGGTCATGGTCATGGTCATGGTCATGGTCATGGTCATGGTCATGGTCATGGTCATGGTCATGGTCATGGTCATGGTCATGGTCATGGTCATGGTCATGGTCATGGTCATGGTCATGGTCATGGTCATGGTCATGGTCATGGTCATGGTCATGGTCATGGTCATGGTCATGGTCATGGTCATGGTCATGGTCATGGTCATGGTCATGGTCATGGTCATGGTCATGGTCATGGTCATGGTCATGGTCATGGTCATGGTCATGGTCATGGTCATGGTCATGGTCATGGTCATGGTCATGGTCATGGTCATGGTCATGGTCATGGTCATGGTCATGGTCATGGTCATGGTCATGGTCATGGTCATGGTCATGGTCATGGTCATGGTCATGGTCATGGTCATGGTCATGGTCATGGTCATGGTCATGGTCATGGTCATGGTCATGGTCATGGTCATGGTCATGGTCATGGTCATGGTCATGGTCATGGTCATGGTCATGGTCATGGTCATGGTCATGGTCATGGTCATGGTCATGGTCATGGTCATGGTCATGGTCATGGTCATGGTCATGGTCATGGTCATGGTCATGGTCATGGTCATGGTCATGGTCATGGTCATGGTCATGGTCATGGTCATGGTCATGGTCATGGTCATGGTCATGGTCATGGTCATGGTCATGGTCATGGTCATGGTCATGGTCATGGTCATGGTCATGGTCATGGTCATGGTCATGGTCATGGTCATGGTCATGGTCATGGTCATGGTCATGGTCATGGTCATGGTCATGGTCATGGTCATGGTCATGGTCATGGTCATGGTCATGGTCATGGTCATGGTCATGGTCATGGTCATGGTCATGGTCATGGTCATGGTCATGGTCATGGTCATGGTCATGGTCATGGTCATGGTCATGGTCATGGTCATGGTCATGGTCATGGTCATGGTCATGGTCATGGTCATGGTCATGGTCATGGTCATGGTCATGGTCATGGTCATGGTCATGGTCATGGTCATGGTCATGGTCATGGTCATGGTCATGGTCATGGTCATGGTCATGGTCATGGTCATGGTCATGGTCATGGTCATGGTCATGGTCATGGTCATGGTCATGGTCATGGTCATGGTCATGGTCATGGTCATGGTCATGGTCATGGTCATGGTCATGGTCATGGTCATGGTCATGGTCATGGTCATGGTCATGGTCATGGTCATGGTCATGGTCATGGTCATGGTCATGGTCATGGTCATGGTCATGGTCATGGTCATGGTCATGGTCATGGTCATGGTCATGGTCATGGTCATGGTCATGGTCATGGTCATGGTCATGGTCATGGTCATGGTCATGGTCATGGTCATGGTCATGGTCATGGTCATGGTCATGGTCATGGTCATGGTCATGGTCATGGTCATGGTCATGGTCATGGTCATGGTCATGGTCATGGTCATGGTCATGGTCATGGTCATGGTCATGGTCATGGTCATGGTCATGGTCATGGTCATGGTCATGGTCATGGTCATGGTCATGGTCATGGTCATGGTCATGGTCATGGTCATGGTCATGGTCATGGTCATGGTCATGGTCATGGTCATGGTCATGGTCATGGTCATGGTCATGGTCATGGTCATGGTCATGGTCATGGTCATGGTCATGGTCATGGTCATGGTCATGGTCATGGTCATGGTCATGGTCATGGTCATGGTCATGGTCATGGTCATGGTCATGGTCATGGTCATGGTCATGGTCATGGTCATGGTCATGGTCATGGTCATGGTCATGGTCAGGGTCATGGTCATGGTCATGGTCATGGTCGTCATGGTCATGGTCATGGTCATGGTCATGGTCATGGTCATGGTCATGGTCATGGTCATGGTCATGGTCATGGTCATGGTCATGGTCATGGTCATGGTCATGGTCATGGTCATGGTCATGGTCATGGTCATGGTCATGGTCATGGTCATGGTCATGGTCATGGTCATGGTCATGGTCATGGTCATGGTCATGGTCATGGTCATGGTCATGGTCATGGTCATGGTCATGGTCATGGTCATGGTCATGGTCATGGTCATGGTCATGGTCATGGTCATGGTCATGGTCATGGTCATGGTCATGGTCATGGTCATGGTCATGGTCATGGTCATGGTCATGGTCATGGTCATGGTCATGGTCATGGTCATGGTCATGGTCATGGTCATGGTCATGGTCATGGTCATGGTCATGGTCATGGTCATGGTCATGGTCATGGTCATGGTCATGGTCATGGTCATGGTCATGGTCATGGTCATGGTCATGGTCATGGTCATGGTCATGGTCATGGTCATGGTCATGGTCATGGTCATGGTCATGGTCATGGTCATGGTCATGGTCATGGTCATGGTCATGGTCATGGTCATGGTCATGGTCATGGTCATGGTCATGGTCATGGTCATGGTCATGGTCATGGTCATGGTCATGGTCATGGTCATGGTCATGGTCATGGTCATGGTCATGGTCATGGTCATGGTCATGGTCATGGTCATGGTCATGGTCATGGTCATGGTCATGGTCATGGTCATGGTCATGGTCATGGTCATGGTCATGGTCATGGTCATGGTCATGGTCATGGTCATGGTCATGGTCATGGTCATGGTCATGGTCATGGTCATGGTCATGGTCATGGTCATGGTCATGGTCATGGTCATGGTCATGGTCATGGTCATGGTCATGGTCATGGTCATGGTCATGGTCATGGTCATGGTCATGGTCATGGTCATGGTCATGGTCATGGTCATGGTCATGGTCATGGTCATGGTCATGGTCATGGTCATGGTCATGGTCATGGTCATGGTCATGGTCATGGTCATGGTCATGGTCATGGTCATGGTCATGGTCATGGTCATGGTCATGGTCATGGTCATGGTCATGGTCATGGTCATGGTCATGGTCATGGTCATGGTCATGGTCATGGTCATGGTCATGGTCATGGTCATGGTCATGGTCATGGTCATGGTCATGGTCATGGTCATGGTCATGGTCATGGTCATGGTCATGGTCATGGTCATGGTCATGGTCATGGTCATGGTCATGGTCATGGTCATGGTCATGGTCATGGTCATGGTCATGGTCATGGTCATGGTCATGGTCATGGTCATGGTCATGGTCATGGTCATGGTCATGGTCATGGTCATGGTCATGGTCATGGTCATGGTCATGGTCATGGTCATGGTCATGGTCATGGTCATGGTCATGGTCATGGTCATGGTCATGGTCATGGTCATGGTCATGGTCATGGTCATGGTCATGGTCATGGTCATGGTCATGGTCATGGTCATGGTCATGGTCATGGTCATGGTCATGGTCATGGTCATGGTCATGGTCATGGTCATGGTCATGGTCATGGTCATGGTCATGGTCATGGTCATGGTCATGGTCATGGTCATGGTCATGGTCATGGTCATGGTCATGGTCATGGTCATGGTCATGGTCATGGTCATGGTCATGGTCATGGTCATGGTCATGGTCATGGTCATGGTCATGGTCATGGTCATGGTCATGGTCA
>CAKKTC010000366.1:0-24883 GCA_920104205.1 Eupeodes latifasciatus
CGATGCTCTGTACTTTAGTGAAAACCGCATCTTGTTTGGAGGCTTGGTTGAGGAGATAAAGCAATCGAAAGATAATTTGTGATGGGCTGGGTCGAAATTCTGTAATTTTACTTTTTGACTAATTTTTCCGAAACGAGAGCTCGTAGAACCTTTTGGTTTGCAGTTGTGGGTAGAGCATTTAAATACCTTTCTTTTGATGTGTATTTTGATTGGGTGGGAAATAGTTTTGAAAATACTACTTTTTTTCGGCAAGGGGTTAGCCCACAATTTTCTCGAAAAACTGAAAAAAAATCATTTTTGAGATTTATGCATCAATTGAAAGGCGGCGCGATGCTCTGTACTTTAGTGAAAACCGCATCTTGTTTGGAGGCTTGGTTGAGGAGATAAAGCAATCGAAAGATAATTTGTGATGGGCTGGGTCGAAATTCTGTAATTTTACTTTTTGACACAATTTTCTCGAAAAACTGAAAAAAAATCATTTTTGAGATTTATGCATCAATTGAAAGGCGGCGCGATGCTCTGTACTTTAGTGAAAACCGCATCTTGTTTGGAGGCTTGGTTGAGGAGATAAAGCAATCGAAAGATAATTTGTGATGGGCTGGGTCGAAATTCTGTAATTTTACTTTTTGACTAATTTTTCCGAAACGAGAGCTCGTAGAACCTTTTGGTTTGCAGTTGTGGGTAGAGCATTTAAATACCTTTCTTTTGATGTGTATTTTGATTGGGTGGGAAATAGTTTTGAAAATACTACTTTTTTTCGGCAAGGGGTTAGCCCACAATTTTCTCGAAAAACTGAAAAAAAATCATATTTGAGATTTATGCATCAATTGAAAGGCGGCGCGATGCTCTGTACTTTAGTGAAAACCGCATCTTGTTTGGAGGCTTGGTTGAGGAGATAAAGCAATCGAAAGATAATTTGTGATGGGCTGGGTCGAAATTCTGTAATTTTACTTTTTGACTAATTTTTCCGAAACGAGAGCTCGTAGAACCTTTTGGTTTGCAGTTGTGGGTAGAGCATTTAAATACCTTTCTTTTGATGTGTATTTTGATTGGGTGGGAAATAGTTTTGAAAATACTACTTTTTTTCGGCAAGGGGTTAGCCCACAATTTTCTCGAAAAACTGAAAAAAAATCATATTTGAGATTTATGCATCAATTGAAAGGCGGCACGATGCTCTGTACTTTAGTGAAAACCGCATCTTGTTTGGAGGCTTGGTTGAGGAGATAAAGCAATCGAAAGATAATTTGTGATGGGCTGGGTCAAAATTCTGTAATTTTAATTTTTGACACAATTTTCTCGAAAAACTGAAAAAAAAATCATTTTTGAGATTTATACATCAATTGAAAGGCGGCGCGATGCTCTGTACTTTAGTGAAAACCGCATCTTGTTTGGAGGCTTGGTTGAGGAGATAAAGCAATCGAAAGATAATTTGTGATGGGCTGGGTCGAAATTCTTTAATTTTATAATTTTACTTTTTGACACAATTTTCTCGAAAAACTGAAAAAAAAAATCATTTTTGAGATTTATACATCAATTGAAAGGCGGCTCGATGCTCTGTTTTTTAGTGAAAACCGCATCTTGTTTGGAGGCTTGGTTGAGGAGATAAAGCAATCGAAAGATAATTTGTGATGGGCTGGGTCGAAATTCTGTAATTTTACTTTTTGACTAATTTTTACCGAAACGAGAGCTCGTAGAACCTTTTGGTTTGCAGTTGTGGGTAGAGCATTTAAATACCTTTCTTTTGATGTGTATTTTGATTGGGTGGGAAATAGTTTTGAAAATACTACTTTTTTTCGGCAAGGGGTTAGCCCACAATTTTCTCGAAAAACTGAAAAAAAATCATTTTTGAGATTTATGCATCAATTGAAAGGCGGCGCGATGCTCTGTACTTTAGTGAAAACCGCATCTTGTTTGGAGGCTTGGTTGAGGAGATAAAGCAATCGAAAGATAATTTGTGATGGGCTGGGTCGAAATTCTGTAATTTTACTTTTTGACTAATTTTTCCGAAACGAGAGCTCGTAGAACCTTTTGGTTTGCAGTTGTGGGTAGAGCATTTAAATACCTTTCTTTTGATGTGTATTTTGATTGGGTGGGAAATAGTTTTGAAAATACTACTTTTTTTCGGCAAGGGGTTAGCCCACAATTTTCTCGAAAAACTGAAAAAAAATCATATTTGAGATTTATGCATCAATTGAAAGGCGGCGCGATGCTCTGTACTTTAGTGAAAACCGCATCTTGTTTGGAGGCTTGGTTGAGGAGATAAAGCAATCGAAAGATAATTTGTGATGGGCTGGGTCAAAATTCTGTAATTTTACTTTTTGACACAATTTTCTCGAAAAACTGAAGAAAAATCATTTTTGAGATTTATACATCAATTGAAAGGCGGCGCGATGCTCTGTACTTTAGTGAAAACCGCATCTTGTTTGGAGGCTTGGTTGAGGAGATAAAGCAATCGAAAGATAATTTGTGATGGGTTGGGTCGAAATTCTTTAATTTTATAATTTTACTTTTTGACACAATTTTCTCGAAAAACTGAAAAAAAAATAATTTTTGAGATTTATACATCAATTGAAAGGCGGCTCGATGCTCTGTACTTTAGTGAAAACCGCATCTTGTTTGGAGGCTTGGTTGAGGAGATAAAGCAATCGAAAGATTATTTGTGATGGGCTGGGTCGAAATTCTGTAATTTTACTTTTTGACTAATTTTTCCGAAACGAGAGCTCGTAGAACCTTTTGGTTTGCAGTTGTGGGTAGAGCATTTAAATACCTTTCTTTTGATGTGTATTTTGATTGGGTGGGAAATAGTTTTGAAAATACTACTTTTTTTCGGCAAGGGGTTAGCCCACAATTTTCTCGAAAAACTGAAAAAAAAATCATTTTTGAGATTTATACATCAATTGAAAGGCGGCGCGATGCTCTGTACTTTAGTGAAAACCGCATCTTGTTTGGAGGCTTGGTTGAGGAGATAAAGCAATCGAAAGATAATTTGTGATGGGCTGGGTCGAAATTCTGTAATTTTACTTTTTGACTAATTTTTCCGAAACGAGAGCTCGTAGAACCTTTTGGTTTGCAGTTGTGGGTAGAGCATTTAAATACCTTTCTTTTGATGTGTATTTTGATTGGGTGGGAAATAGTTTTGAAAATACTACTTTTTTTCGGCAAGGGGTTAGCCCACAATTTTCTCGAAAAACTGAAAAAAAATCATATTTGAGATTTATGCATCAATTGAAAGGCGGCACGATGCTCTGTACTTTAGTGAAAACCGCATCTTGTTTGGAGGCTTGGTTGAGGAGATAAAGCAATCGAAAGATAATTTGTGATGGGCTGGGTCAAAATTCTGTAATTTTACTTTTTGACACAATTTTCTCGAAAAACTGAAAAAAAAATCATTTTTGAGATTTATACATCAATTGAAAGGCGGCGCGATGCTCTGTACTTTAGTGAAAACCGCATCTTGTTTGGAGGCTTGGTTGAGGAGATAAAGCAATCGAAAGATAATTTGTGATGGGCTGGGTCGAAATTCTTTAATTTTATAATTTTACTTTTTGACACAATTTTCTCGAAAAACTGAAAAAAAAAAATCATTTTTGAGATTTATACATCAATTGAAAGGCGGCTCGATGCTCTGTTTTTTAGTGAAAACCGCATCTTGTTTGGAGGCTTGGTTGAGGAGATAAAGCAATCGAAAGATAATTTGTGATGGGCTGGGTCGAAATTCTGTAATTTTACTTTTTGACTAATTTTTACCGAAACGAGAGCTCGTAGAACCTTTTGGTTTGCAGTTGTGGGTAGAGCATTTAAATACCTTTCTTTTGATGTGTATTTTGATTGGGTGGGAAATAGTTTTGAAAATACTACTTTTTTTCGGCAAGGGGTTAGCCCACAATTTTCTCGAAAAACTGAAAAAAAATCATTTTTGAGATTTATGCATCAATTGAAAGGCGGCGCGATGCTCTGTACTTTAGTGAAAACCGCATCTTGTTTGGAGGCTTGGTTGAGGAGATAAAGCAATCGAAAGATAATTTGTGATGGGCTGGGTCGAAATTCTGTAATTTTACTTTTTGACACAATTTTCTCGAAAAACTGAAAAAAAATCATTTTTGAGATTTATGCATCAATTGAAAGGCGGAGCGATGCTCTGTACTTTAGTGAAAACCGCATCTTGTTTGGAGGCTTGGTTGAGGAGATAAAGCAATCGAAAGATAATTTGTGATGGGCTGGGTCGAAATTCTGTAATTTTGCTTTTTGACTAATTTTTCCGAAACGAGAGCTCGTAGAACCCTTTGGTTTGTAGTTGTGGGTAGAGCATTTAAATACCTTTCTTTTGATGTGTATTTTGATTGGGTGGGAAATAGTTTTGAAAATACTACTTTTTTTCGGCAAGGGGTTAGCCCACAATTTTCTCGAAAAACTGAAAAAAAATCATATTTGAGATTTATGCATCAATTGAAAGGCGGCGCGATGCTCTGTACTTTAGTGAAAACCGCATCTTGTTTGGAGGCTTGGTTGAGGAGATAAAGCAATCGAAAGATAATTTGTGATGGGCTGGGTCAATTCTGTAATTTTACTTTTTGACACAATTTTCTCGAAAAACTGAAAAAAAATCATTTTTGAGATTTATACATCAATTGAAAGGCGGCGCGATGCTCTGTACTTTAGTGAAAACCGCATCTTGTTTGGAGGCTTGGTTGAGGAGATAAAGCAATCGAAAGATAATTTGTGATGGGCTGGGTCGAAATTCTTTAATTTTATAATTTTACTTTTTGACACAATTTTCTCGAGAAACTGAAAAAAAAATCATTTTTGAGATTTATACATCAATTGAAAGGCGGCTCGATGCTCTGTACTTTAGTGAAAACCGCATCTTGTTTGGAGGCTTGGTTGAGGAGATAAAGCGATCGAAAGATAATTTGTGATGGGCTGGGTCGAAATTCTGTAATTTTACTTTTTGACTAATTTTTCCGAAACGAGAGCTCGTAGAACCTTTTGGTTTGCAGTTGTGGGTAGAGCATTTAAATACCTTTCTTTTGATGTGTATTTTGATTGGGTGGGAAATAGTTTTGAAAATACTACTTTTTTTCGGCAAGGGGTTAGCCCACAATTTTCTCGAAAAACTGAAAAAACATCATTTTTGAGATTTATGCATCAATTGAAAGGCGGCGCGATGCTCTGTACTTTAGTGAAAACCGCATCTTGTTTGGAGGCTTGGTTGAGGAGATAAAGCAATCGAAAGATAATTTGTGATGGGCTGGGTCGAAATTCTGTAATTTTACTTTTTGACACAATTTTCTCGAAAAACTGAAAAAAATCATTTTTGAGATTTATGCATCAATTGAAAGGCGGCGCGATGCTCTGTACTTTAGTGAAAACCGCAACTTGTTTGGAGGCTTGGTTGAGGAGATAAAGCAATCGAAAGATAATTTGTGATGGGCTGGGTCGAAATTCTGTAATTTTACTTTTTGACACAATTTTCCCGAAAAACTGAAAAAAAATCATTTTTGAGATTTATGCATCAATTGAAAGGCGGCGCGATGCTCTGTACTTTAGTGAAAACCGCATCTTGTTTGGAGGCTTGGTTGAGGAGATAAAGCAATCGAAAGATAATTTGTGATGGGCTGGGTCGAAATTCTGTAATTTTACTTTTTGACACAATTTTCTCGAAAAACTGAAAAAAAAAAATCATTTTTGAGATTTATGCATCAATTGAAAGGCGGCGCGATGCTCTGTACTTTAGTGAAAACCGCATCTTGTTTGGAGGCTTGGTTGAGGAGATAAAGCAATCGAAAGATAATTTGTGATGGGCTGGGTCGAAATTCTGTAATTTTACTTTTTGACACAATTTTCTCGAAAAACTGAAAAAAAATCATTTTTGAGATTTATACATCAATTGAAAGGCGGCGCGATGCTCTGTACTTTAGTGAAAACCGCATCTTGTTTGGAGGCTTGGTTGAGGAGATAAAGCAATCGAAAGATAATTTGTGATGGGTTGGGTCGAAATTCTTTAATTTTATAATTTTACTTTTTGACACAATTTTCTCGAAAAACTGAAAAAAAAATAATTTTTGAGATTTATACATCAATTGAAAGGCGGCTCGATGCTCTGTACTTTAGTGAAAACCGCATCTTGTTTGGAGGTTTGGTTGAGGAGATAAAGCAATCGAAAGATAATTTGTGATGGGCTGGGTCGAAATTCTGTAATTTTACTTTTTGACTAATTTTTCCGAAACGAGAGCTCGTAGAACCTTTTGGTTTGCAGTTGTGGGTAGAGCATTTAAATACCTTTCTTTTGATGTGTATTTTGATTGGGTGGGAAATAGTTTTGAAAATACTACTTTTTTTCGGCAAGGGGCCCACAATTTTCTCGAAAAACTGAAAAAAAATCATTTTTGAGATTTATGCATCAATTGAAAGCGGCGCGATGCTCTGTACTTTAGTGAAAACCGCATCTTGTTTGGAGGCTTGGTTGAGGAGATAAAGCAATCGAAAGATAATTTGTGATGGGCTGGGTCGAAATTCTGTAATTTTACTTTTTGACACAATTTTCTCGAAAAACTGAAAAAAAATCATTTTTGAGATTTATACATCAATTGAAAGGCGGCGCGATGCTCTGTACTTTAGTGAAAACCGCATCTTGTTTGGAGGCTTGGTTGAGGAGATAAAGCAATCGAAAGATAATTTGTGATGGGCTGGGTCGAAATTCTGTAATTTTACTTTTTGACACAATTTTCCCGAAAAACTGAAAAAAAATCATTTTTGAGATTTATGCATCAATTGAAAGGCGGCGCGATGCTCTGTACTTTAGTGAAAACCGCATCTTGTTTGGAGGCTTGGTTGAGGAGATAAAGCAATCGAAAGATAATTTGTGATGGGCTGGGTCGAAATTCTGTAATTTTACTTTTTGACACAATTTTCTCGAAAAACTGAAAAAAAAAATCATTTTTGAGATTTATGCATCAATTGAAAGGCGGCGCGATGCTCTGTACTTTAGTGAAAACCGCATCTTGTTTGGAGGCTTGGTTGAGGAGATAAAGCAATCGAAAGATAATTTGTGATGGGCTGGGTCGAAATTCTGTAATTTTACTTTTTGACTAATTTTTCCGAAACGAGAGCTCGTAGAACCTTTTGGTTTGCAGTTGTGGGTAGAGCATTTAAATACCTTTCTTTTGATGTGTATTTTGATTGGGTGGGAAATAGTTTTGAAAATACTACTTTTTTTCGGCAAGGGGTTAGCCCACAATTTTCTCGAAAAACTGAAAAAAAATCATATTTGAGATTTATGCATCAATTGAAAGGCGGCGCGATGCTCTGTACTTTAGTGAAAACCGCATCTTGTTTGGAGGCTTGGTTGAGGAGATAAAGCAATCGAAAGATAATTTGTGATGGGCTGGGTCAAAATTCTGTAATTTTACTTTTTGACACAATTTTCTCGAAAAACTGAAAAAAAAATCATTTTTGAGATTTATACATCAATTGAAAGGCGGCGCGATGCTCTGTACTTTAGTGAAAACCGCATCTTGTTTGGAGGCTTGGTTGAGGAGATAAAGCAATCGAAAGATAATTTGTGATGGGCTGGGTCGAAATTCTTTAATTTTATAATTTTACTTTTTGACACAATTTTCTCGAAAAACTGAAAAAAAAATCATTTTTGAGATTTATACATCAATTGAACGGCGGCTCGATGCTCTGTACTTTAGTGAAAACCGCATCTTGTTTGGAGGCTTGGTTGAGGAGATAAAGCAATCGAAAGATAATTTGTGATGGGATGGGTCGAAATTCTGTAATTTTACTTTTTGACTAATTTTTCCGAAACGAGAGCTCGTAGAACCTTTTGGTTTGCAGTTGTGGGTAGAGCATTTGAATACCTTTCTTTTGATGTGTATTTTGATTGGGTGGGAAATAGTTTTGAAAATACTACTTTTTTCGGCAAGGGGTTAGCCCACAATTTTCTCGAAAAACTGAAAAAAAATCATTTTTGAGATTTATGCATCAATTGAAAGGCGGCGCGATGCTCTGTACTTTAGTGAAAACCGCATCTTGTTTGGAGGCTTGGTTGAGGAGATAAAGCAATCGAAAGATAATTTGTGATGGGCTGGGTCGAAATTCTGTAATTTTACTTTTTGACTAATTTTTCCGAAACGAGAGCTCGTAGAACCTTTTGGTTTGCAGTTGTGGGTAGAGCATTTAAATACCTTTCTTTTGATGTGTATTTTGATTGGGTGGGAAATAGTTTTGAAAATACTACTTTTTTTCGGCAAGGGGTTGTTAGCCCACAAAATTTTCTCGAAAAACTGAAAAAAAATCATATTTGAGATTTATGCATCAATTGAAAGGCGGCGCGATGCTCTGTACTTTAGTGAAAACCGCATCTTGTTTGGAGGCTTGGTTGAGGAGATAAAGCAATCGAAAGATAATTTGTGATGGGCTGGGTCGAAATTCTGTAATTTTACTTTTTGACACAATTTTCTCGAAAAACTGAAGAAAAATCATTTTTGAGATTTATACATCAATTGAAAGGCGGCGCGATGCTCTGTACTTTAGTGAAAACCGCATCTTGTTTGGAGGCTTGGTTGAGGAGATAAAGCAATCGAAAGATAATTTGTGATGGGCTGGGTCGAAATTCTGTAATTTTACTTTTTGACTAATTTTTCCGAAACGAGAGCTCGTAGAACCTTTTGGTTTGCAGTTGTGGGTAGAGCATTTAAATACCTTTCTTTTGATGTGTATTTTGATTGGGTGAGAAATAGTTTTGAAAATACAACTTTTTTTCGGCAAGGGGTTAGCCCACAATTTTCTCGAAAAACTGAAAAAAAATCATTTTTGAGATTTATGCATTAATTGAAAGGCGGCGCGATGCTCTGTACTTTAGTGAAAACCGCATCTTGTTTGGAGGCTTGGTTGAGGAGATAAAGCAATCGAAAGATAATTTGTGATGGGCTGGGTCAAAATTCTGTAATTTTACTTTTTGACACAATTTTCTCGAAAAACTGAAAAAAATCATTTTTGAGATTTATACATCAATTGAAAGGCGGCGCGATGCTCTGTACTTTAGTGAAAACCGCATCTTGTTTGGAGGCTTGGTTGAGGAGATAAGGCAATCGAAAGATAATTTGTGATGGGCTGGGTCGAAATTCTGTAATTTTACTTTTTGACTAATTTTTCCGAAACGAGAGCTCGTAGAACCTTTTGGTTTGCAGTTGTGGGTAGAGCATTTAAATACCTTTCTTTTGATGTGTATTTTGATTGGGTGGGAAATAGTTTTGAAAATACTACTTTTTTTCGGCAAGGGGTTAGCCCACAATTTTCTCGAAAAACTGAAAAAAAATCATATTTGAGATTTATGCATCAATTGAAAGGCGGCGCGATGCTCTGTACTTTAGTGAAAACCGCATCTTGTTTGGAGGCTTGGTTGAGGAGATAAAGCAATCGAAAGATAATTTGTGATGGGCTGGGTCGAAATTCTGTAATTTTACTTTTTGACTAATTTTTCCGAAACGAGAGCTCGTAGAACCTTTTGGTTTGCAGTTGTGGGTAGAGCATTTAAATACCTTTCTTTTGATGTGTATTTTGATTGGGTGGGAAATAGTTTTGAAAATACTACTTTTTTTCGGCAAGGGGTCGCCCACAATTTTCTCGAAAAACTGAAAAAAAATCATATTTGAGATTTATGCATCAATTGAAAGGCGGCGCGATGCTCTGTACTTTAGTGAAAACCGCATCTTGTTTGGAGGCTTGGTTGAGGAGATAAAGCAATCGAAAGATAATTTGTGATGGGCTGGGTCAAAATTCTGTAATTTTACTTTTTGACACAATTTTCTCGAAAAACTGAAAAAAAAATCATTTTTGAGATTTATACATCAATTGAAAGGCGGCGCGATGCTCTGTACTTTAGTGAAAACCGCATCTTGTTTGGAGGCTTGGTTGAGGAGATAAAGCAATCGAAAGATAATTTGTGATGGGCTGGGTCGAAATTCTTTAATTTTATAATTTTACTTTTTGACACAATTTTCTCGAAAAACTGAAAAAAAAATCATTTTTGAGATTTATACATCAATTGAACGGCGGCTCGATGCTCTGTACTTTAGTGAAAACCGCATCTTGTTTGGAGGCTTGGTTGAGGAGATAAAGCAATCGAAAGATAATTTGTGATGGGATGGGTCGAAATTCTGTAATTTTACTTTTTGACTAATTTTTCCGAAACGAGAGCTCGTAGAACCTTTTGGTTTGCAGTTGTGGGTAGAGCATTTAAATACCTTTCTTTTGATGTGTATTTTGATTGGGTGGGAAATAGTTTTGAAAATACTACTTTTTTCGGCAAGGGGTTAGCCCACAATTTTCTCGAAAAACTGAAAAAAAATCATTTTTGAGATTTATGCATCAATTGAAAGGCGGCGCGATGCTCTGTACTTTAGTGAAAACCGCATCTTGTTTGGAGGCTTGGTTGAGGAGATAAAGCAATCGAAAGATAATTTGTGATGGGCTGGGTCGAAATTCTGTAATTTTACTTTTTGACTAATTTTTCCGAAACGAGAGCTCGTAGAACCTTTTGGTTTGCAGTTGTGGGTAGAGCATTTAAATACCTTTCTTTTGATGTGTATTTTGATTGGGTGGGAAATAGTTTTGAAAATACTACTTTTTTTCGGCAAGGGGTTGTTAGCCCACAAAATTTTCTCGAAAAACTGAAAAAAAATCATATTTGAGATTTATGCATCAATTGAAAGGCGGCGCGATGCTCTGTACTTTAGTGAAAACCGCATCTTGTTTGGAGGCTTGGTTGAGGAGATAAAGCAATCGAAAGATAATTTGTGATGGGCTGGGTCGAAATTCTGTAATTTTACTTTTTGACACAATTTTCTCGAAAAACTGAAGAAAAATCATTTTTGAGATTTATACATCAATTGAAAGGCGGCGCGATGCTCTGTACTTTAGTGAAAACCGCATCTTGTTTGGAGGCTTGGTTGAGGAGATAAAGCAATCGAAAGATAATTTGTGATGGGCTGGGTCGAAATTCTGTAATTTTACTTTTTGACTAATTTTTCCGAAACGAGAGCTCGTAGAACCTTTTGGTTTGCAGTTGTGGGTAGAGCATTTAAATACCTTTCTTTTGATGTGTATTTTGATTGGGTGAGAAATAGTTTTGAAAATACAACTTTTTTTCGGCAAGGGGTTAGCCCACAATTTTCTCGAAAAACTGAAAAAAAATCATTTTTGAGATTTATGCATTAATTGAAAGGCGGCGCGATGCTCTGTACTTTAGTGAAAACCGCATCTTGTTTGGAGGCTTGGTTGAGGAGATAAAGCAATCGACAGATAATTTGTGATGGGCTGGGTCAAAATTCTGTAATTTTACTTTTTGACACAATTTTCTCGAAAAACTAAAAAAAATCATTTTTGAGATTTATACATCAATTGAAAGGCGGCGCGATGCTCTGTACTTTAGTGAAAACCGCATCTTGTTTGGAGGCTTGGTTGAGGAGATAAGGCAATCGAAAGATAATTTGTGATGGGCTGGGTCGAAATTCTGTAATTTTACTTTTTGACTAATTTTTCCGAAACGAGAGCTCGTAGAACCTTTTGGTTTGCAGTTGTGGGTAGAGCATTTAAATACCTTTCTTTTGATGTGTATTTTGATTGGGTGGGAAATAGTTTTGAAAATACTACTTTTTTTCGGCAAGGGGCCCACAATTTTCTCGAAAAACTGAAAAAAAAATCATATTTGAGATTTATGCATCAATTGAAAGGCGGCGCGATGCTCTGTACTTTAGTGAAAACCGCATCTTGTTTGGAGGCTTGGTTGAGGAGATAAAGCAATCGAAAGATAATTTGTGATGGGCTGGGTCGAAATTCTGTAATTTTACTTTTTGACTAATTTTTCCGAAACGAGAGCTCGTAGAACCTTTTGGTTTGCAGTTGTGGGTAGAGCATTTAAATACCTTTCTTTTGATGTGTATTTTGATTGGGTGGGAAATAGTTTTGAAAATACTACTTTTTTTCGGCAAGGGGTCGCCCACAATTTTCTCGAAAAACTGAAAAAAAATCATTTTTGAGATTTATGCATCAATTGAAAGGCGGCGCGATGCTCTGTACTTTAGTGAAAACCGCATCTTGTTTGGAGGCTTGGTTGAGGAGATAAAGCAATCGAAAGATAATTTGTGATGGGCTGGGTCGAAATTCTGTAATTTTACTTTTTGACACAATTTTCTCGAAAAACTGAAAAAAAATCATTTTTGAGATTTATGCATCAATTGAAAGGCGGCGCGATGCTCTGTACTTTAGTGAAAACCGCATCTTGTTTGGAGGCTTGGTTGAGGAGATAAAGCAATCGAAAGATAATTTGTGATGGGCTGGGTCAAAATTCTGTAATTTTACTTTTTGACACAATTTCCTCGAAAAACTGAAAAAAAATCATTTTTGAGATTTATGCATCAATTGAAAGGCGGCGCGATGCTCTGTACTTTAGTGAAAACCGCATCTTGTTTGGAGGCTTGGTTGAGGAGATAAAGCAATCGAAAGATAATTTGTGATGGGCTGGGTCGAAATTCTGTAATTTTACTTTTTGACACAATTTTCTCGAAAAACTGAAAAAAAATCATTTTTGAGATTTATACATCAATTGAAAGGCGGCGCGATGCTCTGTACTTTAGTGAAAACCGCATCTTGTTTGGAGGCTTGGTTGAGGAGATAAAGCAATCGAAAGATAATTTGTGATGGGCTGGGTCGAAATTCTGTAATTTTACTTTTTGACTAATTTTTCCGAAACGAGAGCTCGTAGAACCTTTTGGTTTGCAGTTGTGGGTAGAGCATTTAAATACCTTTCTTTTGATGTGTATTTTGATTGGGTGGGAAATAGTTTTGAAAATACTACTTTTTTTCGGCAAGGGGTTAGCCCACAATTTTCTCGAAAAACTAAAAAAAAATCATTTTTGAGATTTATGCATCAATTGAAAGGCGGCGCGATGCTCTGTACTTTAGTGAAAACCGCATCTTGTTTGGAGGCTTGGTTGAGGAGATAAAGCAATCGAAAGATAATTTGTGATGGGCTGGGTCGAAATTCTGTAATTTTACTTTTTGACACAATTTTCTCGAAAAACTGAAAAAAAAATCATTTTTGAGATTTATACATCAATTGAAAGGCGGCGCGATGCTCTGTACTTTAGTGAAAACCGCATCTTGTTTGGAGGCTTGGTTGAGGAGATAAAGCAATCGAAAGATAATTTGTGATGGGCTGGGTCGAAATTCTGTAATTTTACTTTTTGACTAATTTTTCCGAAACGAGAGCTCGTAGAACCTTTTGGTTTGCAGTTGTGGGTAGAGCATTTAAATACCTTTCTTTTGATGTGTATTTTGATTGGGTGGGAAATAGTTTTGAAAATACTACTTTTTTTCGGCAAGGGGTTAGCCCACAATTTTCTCGAAAAACTGAAAAAAAATCATATTTGAGATTTATGCATCAATTGAAAGGCGGCGCGATGCTCTGTACTTTAGTGAAAACCGCATCTTGTTTGGAGGCTTGGTTGAGGAGATAAAGCAATCGAAAGATAATTTGTGATGGGCTGGGTCAAAATTCTGTAATTTTACTTTTTGACACAATTTTCTCGAAAAACTGAAGAAAAATCATTTTTGAGATTTATACATCAATTGAAAGGCGGCGCGATGCTCTGTACTTTAGTGAAAACCGCATCTTGTTTGGAGGCTTGGTTGAGGAGATAAAGCAATCGAAAGATAATTTGTGATGGGCTGGGTCGAAATTCTTTAATTTTATAATTTTACTTTTTGACACAATTTTCTCGAAAAACTGAAGAAAAAAAAATCATTTTTGAGATTTATACATCAATTGAAAGGCGGCTCGATGCTCTGTACTTTAGTGAAAACCGCATCTTGTTTGGAGGCTTGGTTGAGGAGATAAAGCAATCGAAAGATAATTTGTGATGGGCTGGGTCGAAATTCTGTAATTTTACTTTTTGACTAATTTTTCCGAAACGAGAGCTCGTAGAACCTTTTGGTTTGCAGTTGTGGGTAGAGCATTTAAATACCTTTCTTTTGATGTGTATTTTGATTGGGTGGGAAATAGTTTTGAAAATACTACTTTTTTTCGGCAAGGGTAGCCCACAATTTTCTCGAAAAACTGAAAAAAATCATTTTTGAGATTTATACATCAATTGAAAGGCGGCGCGATGCTCTGTACTTTAGTGAAAACCGCATCTTGTTTGGAGGCTTGGTTGAGGAGATAAAGCAATCGAAAGATAATTTGTGATGGGCTGGGTCGAAATTCTGTAATTTTACTTTTTGACTAATTTTTCCGAAACGAGAGCTCGTAGAACCTTTTGGTTTGCAGTTGTGGGTAGAGCATTTAAATACCTTTCTTTTGATGTGTATTTTGATTGGGTGGGAAATAGTTTTGAAAATACTACTTTTTTTCGGCAAGGGGTTAGCCCACAATTTTCTCGAAAAACTGAAAAAAAATCATTTTTGAGATTTATGCATCAATTGAAAGGCGGCGCGATGCTCTGTACTTTAGTGAAAACCACATCTTGTTTGGAGGCTTGGTTGAGGAGATAAAGCAATCGAAAGATAATTTGTGATGGGCTGGGTCGAAATTCTGTAATTTTACCTTTTGACACAATTTTCTCGAAAAACTGAAAAAAAATCATTTTTGAGATTTATGCATCAATTGAAAGGCGGCGCGATGCTCTGTACTTTAGTGAAAACCGCATCTTGTTTGGAGGCTTGGTTGAGGAGATAAAGCAATCGAAAGATAATTTGTGATGGGCTGGGTCGAAATTCTGTAATTTTACTTTTTGACTAATTTTTCCGAAACGAGAGCTCGTAGAACCTTTTGGTTTGCAGTTGTGGGTAGAGCATTTAAATACCTTTCTTTTGATGTGTATTTTGATTGGGTGGGAAATAGTTTTGAAAATACTACTTTTTTCGGCAAGGGGTTAGCCCACAATTTTCTCGAAAAACTGAAAAAAAATCATTTTTGAGATTTATGCATCAATTGAAAGGCGGCGCGATGCTCTGTACTTTAGTGAAAACCGCATCTTGTTTGGAGGCTTGGTTGAGGAGATAAAGCAATCGAAAGATAATTTGTGATGGGCTGGGTCGAAATTCTGTAATTTTACTTTTTGACTAATTTTTCCGAAACGAGAGCTCGTAGAACCTTTTGGTTTGCAGTTGTGGGTAGAGCATTTAAATACCTTTCTTTTGATGTGTATTTTGATTGGGTGGGAAATAGTTTTGAAAATACTACTTTTTTTCGGCAAGGGGTTAGCCCACAATTTTCTCGAAAAACTGAAAAAAAATCATTTTTGAGATTTATGCATCAATTGAAAGGCGGCGCGATGCTCTGTACTTTAGTGAAAACCGCATCTTGTTTCGAGGCTTGGTTGAGGAGATAAAGCAATCGAAAGATAATTTGTGATGGGCTGGGTCGAAATTCTGTAATTTTACTTTTTGACTAATTTTTCCGAAACGAGAGCTCGTAGAACCTTTTGGTTTGCAGTTGTGGGTAGAGCATTTAAATACCTTTCTTTTGATGTGTATTTTGATTGGGTGGGAAATAGTTTTGAAAATACTACTTTTTTTCGGCAAGGGGTTAGCCCACAATTTTGTCGAAAAACTGAAAAAAAATCATTTTTGAGATTTATACATCAATTGAAAGGCGGCGCGATGCTCTGTACTTTAGTGAAAACCGCATCTTGTTTGGAGGCTTAGTTGAGGAGATAAAGCAATCGAAAGATAATTTGTGATGGGCTGGGTCGAAATTCTGTAATTTTACTTTTTGACTAATTTTTCCGAAACGAGAGCTCGTAGAACCTTTTGGTTTGCAGTTGTGGGTAGAGCATTTAAATACCTTTCTTTTGATGTGTATTTTGATTGGGTGGGAAATAGTTTTGAAAATACTACTTTTTTTCGGCAAGGGGTTAGCCCACAATTTTCTCGAAAAACTGAAAAAAAATCATTTTTGAGATTTATGCATCAATTGAAAGGCGGCGCGATGCTCTGTACTTTAGTGAAAACCACATCTTGTTTGGAGGCTTGGTTGAGGAGATAAAGCAATCGAAAGATAATTTGTGATGGGCTGGGTCGAAATTCTGTAATTTTACTTTTTGACACAATTTTCTCGAAAAACTGAAAAAAAATCATTTTTGAGATTTATGCATCAATTGAAAGGCGGCGCGATGCTCTGTACTTTAGTGAAAACCGCATCTTGTTTGGAGGCTTGGTTGAGGAGATAAAGCAATCGAAAGATAATTTGTGATGGGCTGGGTCGAAATTCTGTAATTTTACTTTTTGACTAATTTTTCCGAAACGAGAGCTCGTAGAACCTTTTGGTTTGCAGTTGTGGGTAGAGCATTTAAATACCTTTCTTTTGATGTGTATTTTGATTGGGTGGGAAATAGTTTTGAAAATACTACTTTTTTTCGGCAAGGGGTTAGCCCACAATTTTCTCGAAAAACTGAAAAAAAAATCATTTTTGAGATTTATACATCAATTGAAAGGCGGCGCGATGCTCTGTACTTTAGTGAAAACCGCATCTTGTTTGGAGGCTTGGTTGAGGAGATAAAGCAATCGAAAGATAATTTGTGATGGGCTGGGTCAAAATTCTGTAATTTTACTTTTTGACTAATTTTTCCGAAACGAGAGCTCGTAGAACCTTTTGGTTTGCAGTTGTGGGTAGAGCATTTAAATACCTTTCTTTTGATGTGTATTTTGATTGGGTGGGAAATAGTTTTGAAAATACAACTTTTTTTCGGCAAGGGGTTAGCCCACAATTTTCTCGAAAAACTGAAAAAAAAATCATATTTGAGATTTATGCATCAATTGAAAGGCGGCGCGATGCTCTATACTTTAGTGAAAACCGCATCTTGTTTGGAGGCTTGGTTGAGGAGATAAAGCAATCGAAAGATAATTTGTGATGGGCTGGGTCGAAATTCTGTAATTTTACTTTTTGACTAATTTTTCCGAAACGAGAGCTCGTAGAACCTTTTGGTTTGCAGTTGTGGGTAGAGCATTTAAATACCTTTCTTTTGATGTGTATTTTGATTGGGTGGGAAATAGTTTTGAAAATACTACTTTTTTTCGGCAAGGGGTTAGCCCACAATTTTCTCGAAAAACTGAAAAAAAAATCATTTTTGAGATTTATGCATCAATTGAAAGGCGGCGCGATGCTCTGTACTTTAGTGAAAACCGCATCTTGTTTGGAGGCTTGGTTGAGGAGATAAAGCAATCGAAAGATAATTTGTGATGGGCTGGGTCGAAATTCTTTAATTTTATAATTTTACTTTTTGACACAATTTTCTCGAAAAACTGAAAAAAAATCATTTTTGAGATTTATACATCAATTGAAAGGCGGCGCGATGCTCTGTACTTTAGTGAAAACCGCATCTTGTTTGGAGGCTTGGTTGAGGAGATAAAGCAATCGAAAGATAATTTGTGTTGGGCTGGGTCGAAATTCTGTAATTTTACTTTTTGACTAATTTTTCCGAAACGAGAGCTCGTAGAACCTTTTGGTTTGCAGTTGTGGGAAGAGCATTTAAATACCTTTCTTTTGATGTGTATTTTGATTGGGTGGGAAATAGTTTTGAAAATACTACTTTTTTTCGGCAAGGGGTTAGCCCACAATTTTCTCGAAAAACTGAAAAAAAATAATTTTTGAGATTTATGCATCAATTGAAAGGCGGCGCGATGCTCTGTACTTTAGTGAAAACCGCATCTTCTTTGGAGGCTTGGTTGAGGAGATAAAGCAATCGAAAGATAATTTGTGATGGGCTGGGTCGAAATTCTTTAATTTTATAATTTTACTTTTTGACACAATTTTCTCGAAAAACTGAAAAAAAAAATCATTTTTGAGATTTATGCATCAATTGAAAGGCGGCGCGATGCTCTGTACTTTAGTGAAAACCACATCTTGTTTGGAGGCTTGGTTGAGGAGATAAAGCAATCGAAAGATAATTTGTGATGGGCTGGGTCGAAATTCTGTAATTTTACTTTTTGACACAATTTTCTCGAAAAACTGAAAAAAAAATCATTTTTGAGATTTATGCATCAATTGAAAGCCGGCGCGATGCTCTGTACTTTAGTGAAAACCGCATCTTGTTTGGAGGCTTGTTTGAGGAGATAAAGCAATCGAAAGATAATTTGTGATGGGCTGGGTCGAAATTCTGTAATTTTAATTTTTGACTATTTTTTCCGAAACGAGAGCTCGTAGAACGTTTTGGTTTGCAGTTGTGGGTAGAGCATTTAAATACCTTTCTTTTGATGTGTATTTTGATTGGGTGGGAAATAGTTTTGAAAATACTACTTTTTTTCGGCAAGGGGTTAGCCCACAATTTTCTCGAAAAACTGAAAAAAAATCATTTTTGAGATTTATACATCAATTGAAAGGCGGCGCGATGCTCTGTACTTTAGTGAAAACCGCATCTTGTTTGGAGGCTTGGTTGTTAGCCCACAATTTTCTCGAAAAACTGAAAAAAAATCATTTTTGAGATTTATGCATCAATTGAAAGGCGGCGCGATGCTCTGTACTTTAGTGAAAACCGCATCTTGTTTGGAGGCTTGGTTGAGGAGATAAAGCAATCGAAAGATAATTTGTGATGGGCTGGGTCGAAATTCTGTAATTTTACTCTTTGACTAATTTTTCCGAAACGAGAGCTCGTAGAACCTTTTGGTTTGCAGTCGTGGGTAGAGCATTTAAATACCTTTCTTTTGATGTGTATTTTGATTGGGTGGGAAATAGTTTTGAAAATACTACTTTTTTTCGGCAAGGGGTTAGCCCACAATTTTCTCGAAAAACTGAAAAAAAATCATTTTTGAGATTTATGCATCAATTGAAAGGCGGCGCGATGCTCTGTACTTTAGTGAAAACCGCATCTTGTTTGGAGGCTTGGTTGAGGAGATAAAGCAATCGAAAGATAATTTGTGATGGGCTGGGTCGAAATTCTGTAATTTTACTTTTTGACACAATTTTCTCGAAAAACTGAAAAAAAATCATTTTTGAGATTTATGCATCAATTGAAAGGCGGCGCGATGCTCTGTACTTTAGTGAAAACCGCATCTTGTTTGGAGGCTTGGTTGAGGAGATAAAGCAATCGAAAGATAATTTGTGATGGGCTGGGTCGAAATTCTGTAATTTTACTTTTTGACTAATTTTTCCGAAACGAGAGCTCGTAGAACCTTTTGGTTTGCAGTCGTGGGTAGAGCATTTAAATACCTTTCTTTTGATGTGTATTTTGATTGGGTGGGAAATAGTTTTGAAAATACTACTTTTTTTCGGCAAGGGGTTAGCCCACAATTTTCTCGAAAAACTGAAAAAAAAATCATTTTTGAGATTTATGCATCAATTGAAAGGCGGCGCGATGCTCTGTACTTTAGTGAAAACCGCATCTTGTTTGGAGGCTTGGTTGAGGAGATAAAGCAATCGAAAGATAATTTGTGATGGACTGGGTCGAAATTCTGTAATTTTACTTTTTGACTAATTTTTCCGAAACGAGAGCTCGTAGAACCTTTTGGTTTGCAGTCGTGGGTAGAGCATTTAAATACCTTTCTTTTGATGTGTATTTTGATTGGGTGGGAAATAGTTTTGAAAATACTACTTTTTTTCGGCAAGGGGTTAGCCCACAATTTTCTCGAAAAACTGAAAAAAAATCATTTTTGAGATTTATGCATCAATTGAAAGGCGGCGCGATGCTCTGTACTTTAGTGAAAACCGCATCTTGTTTGGAGGCTTGGTTGAGGAGATAAAGCAATCGAAAGATAATTTGTGATGGGCTGGGTCGAAATTCTGTAATTTTACTTTTTGACACAATTTTCTCGAAAAACTGAAAAAAAATCATTTTTGAGATTTATGCATCAATTGAAAGGCGGCGCGATGCTCTGTACTTTAGTGAAAACCGCATCTTGTTTGGAGGCTTGGTTGAGGAGATAAAGCAATCGAGAGATAATTTGTGATGGGCTGGGTCGAAATTCTGTAATTTTACTTTTTGACTAATTTTTCCGAAACGAGAGCTCGTAGAACCTTTTGGTTTGCAGTCGTGGATAGAGCATTTAAATACCTTTCTTTTGATGTGTATTTTGATTGGGTGGGAAATAGTTTTGAAAATACTACTTTTTTTCGGCAAGGGGTTAGCCCACAATTTTCTCGAAAAACTGAAAAAAAAATCATTTTTGAGATTTATGCATCAATTGAAAGGCGGCGCGATGCTCTGTACTTTAGTGAAAACCGCATCTTGTTTGGAGGCTTGGTTGAGGAGATAAAGCAATCGAAAGATAATTTGTGATGGACTGGGTCGAAATTCTGTAATTTTACTTTTTGACTAATTTTTCCGAAACGAGAGCTCGTAGAACCTTTTGGTTTGCAGTCCTGGGTAGAGCATTTAAATACCTTTCTTTTGATGTGTATTTTGATTGGGTGGGAAATAGTTTTGAAAATACTACTTTTTTTCGGCAAGGGGTTAGCCCACAATTTTCTCGAAAAACTGAAAAAAAATCATTTTTGAGATTTATGCATCAATTGAAAGGCGGCGCGATGCTCTGTACTTTAGTGAAAACCGCATCTTGTTTGGAGGCTTGGTTGAGGAGATAAAGCAATCGAAAGATAATTTGTGATGGGCTGGGTCGAAATTCTGTAATTTTACTTTTTGACACAATTTTCTCGAAAAACTGAAAAAAAATCATTTTTGAGATTTATGCATCAATTGAAAGGCGGCGCGATGCTCTGTACTTTAGTGAAAACCGCATCTTGTTTGGAGGCTTGGTTGAGGAGATAAAGCAATCGAAAGATAATTTGTGATGGGCTGGGTCGAAATTCTTTAATTTTATAATTTTACATTTTGACACAATTTTCTCGAAAAACTGAAAAAAAAATCATTTTTGAGATTTATACATCAATTGAAAGGCGGCGCGATGCTCTGTACTTTAGTGAAAACCGCATCTTGTTTGGAGGCTTGGTTGAGGAGATAAAGCAATCGAAAGATAATTTGTGATGGGCTGGGTCGAAATTCTGTAATTTTACTCTTTGACTAATTTTTCCGAAACGAGAGCTCGTAGAACCTTTTGGTTTGCAGTTGTGGGTAGAGCATTTAAATACCTTTCTTTTGATGTGTATTTTGATTGGGTGGGAAATAGTTTTGAAAATACTACTTTTTTTCGGCAAGGGGTTAGCCCACAATTTTCTCGAAAAACTGAAAAAAAATCATTTTTGAGATTTATGCATCAATTGAAAGGCGGCGCGATGCTCTGTACTTTAGTGAAAACCGCATCTTGTTTGGAGGCTTGGTTGAGGAGATAAAGCAATCGAAAGATAATTTGTGATGGGCTGGGTCGAAATTCTGTAATTTTACTTTTTGACACAATTTTCTCGAAAAACTGAAAAAAAATCATTTTTGAGATTTATGCATCAATTGAAAGGCGGCGCGATGCTCTGTACTTTAGTGAAAACCGCATCTTGTTTGGAGGCTTGGTTGAGGAGATAAAGCAATCGAAAGATAATTTGTGATGGGCTGGGTCGAAATTCTGTAATTTTACTTTTTGACTAATTTTTCCGAAACGAGAGCTCGTAGAACCTTTTGGTTTGCAGTCGTGGGTAGAGCATTTAAATACCTTTCTTTTGATGTGTATTTTGATTGGGTGGGAAATAGTTTTGAAAATACTACTTTTTTTCGGCAAGGGGTTAGCCCACAATTTTCTCGAAAAACTGAAAAAAAAATCATTTTTGAGATTTATGCATCAATTGAAAGGCGGCGCGATGCTCTGTACTTTAGTGAAAACCGCATCTTGTTTGGAGGCTTGGTTGAGGAGATAAAGCAATCGAAAGATAATTTGTGATGGACTGGGTCGAAATTCTGTAATTTTACTTTTTGACTAATTTTTCCGAAACGAGAGCTCGTAGAACCTTTTGGTTTGCAGTCGTGGGTAGAGCATTTAAATACCTTTCTTTTGATGTGTATTTTGATTGGGTGGGAAATAGTTTTGAAAATACTACTTTTTTTCGGCAAGGGGTTAGCCCACAATTTTCTCGAAAAACTGAAAAAAAATCATTTTTGAGATTTATGCATCAATTGAAAGGCGGCGCGATGCTCTGTACTTTAGTGAAAACCGCATCTTGTTTGGAGGCTTGGTTGAGGAGATAAAGCAATCGAAAGATAATTTGTGATGGGCTGGGTCGAAATTCTGTAATTTTACTTTTTCACACAATTTTCTCGAAAAACTGAAAAAAAATCATTTTTGAGATTTATGCATCAATTGAAAGGCGGCGCGATGCTCTGTACTTTAGTGAAAACCGCATCTTGTTTGGAGGCTTGGTTGAGGAGATAAAGCAATCGAAAGATAATTTGTGATGGGCTGGGTCGAAATTCTGTAATTTTACTTTTTGACTAATTTTTCCGAAACGAGAGCTCGTAGAACCTTTTGGTTTGCAGTTGTGGGTAGAGCATTTAAATACCTTTCTTTTGATGTGTATTTTGATTGGGTGGGAAATAGTTTTGAAAATACTACTTTTTTTCGGCAAGGGGTTAGCCCACAATTTTCTCGAAAAACTGAAAAAAAATCATTTTTGAGATTTATGCATCAATTGAAAGGCGGCGCGATGCTCTGTACTTTAGTGAAAACCGCATCTTGTTTGGAGGCTTGGTTGAGGAGATAAAGCAATCGAAAGATAATTTGTGATGGGCTGGGTCGAAATTCTGTAATTTTACTTTTTGACACAATTTTCTCGAAAAACTGAAAAAAAAAATCATTTTTGAGATTTATGCATCAATTGAAAGGCGGCGCGATGCTCTGTACTTTAGTGAAAACCGCATCTTGTTTGGAGGCTTGGTTGAGGAGATAAAGCAATCGAAAGATAATTTGTGATGGGCTGGGTCGAAATTCTGTAATTTTACTTTTTGACTAATTTTTCCGAAACGAGAGCTCGTAGAACCTTTTGGTTTGCAGTCGTGGGTAGAGCATTTAAATACCTTTCTTTTGATGTGTATTTTGATTGGGTGGGAAATAGTTTTGAAAATACTACTTTTTTTCGGCAAGGGGTTAGCCCACAATTTTCTCGAAAAACTGAAAAAAAAATCATTTTTGAGATTTATGCATCAATTGAAAGGCGGCGCGATGCTCTGTACTTTAGTGAAAACCGCATCTTGTTTGGAGGCTTGGTTGAGGAGATAAAGCAATCGAAAGATAATTTGTGATGGACTGGGTCGAAATTCTGTAATTTTACTTTTTGACTAATTTTTCCGAAACGAGAGCTCGTAGAACCTTTTGGTTTGCAGTCGTGGGTAGAGCATTTAAATACCTTTCTTTTGATGTGTATTTTGATTGGGTGGGAAATAGTTTTGAAAATACTACTTTTTTTCGGCAAGGGGTTAGCCCACAATTTTCTCGAAAAACTGAAAAAAAATCATTTTTGAGATTTATGCATCAATTGAAAGGCGGCGCGATGCTCTGTACTTTAGTGAAAACCGCATCTTGTTTGGAGGCTTGGTTGAGGAGATAAAGCAATCGAAAGATAATTTGTGATGGGCTGGGTCGAAATTCTGTAATTTTACTTTTTCACACAATTTTCTCGAAAAAACTGAAAAAAAATCATTTTTGAGATTTATGCATCAATTGAAAGGCGGCGCGATGCTCTGTACTTTAGTGAAAACCGCATCTTGTTTGGAGGCTTGGTTGAGGAGATAAAGCAATCGAAAGATAATTTGTGATGGGCTGGGTCGAAATTCTTTAATTTTATAATTTTACTTTTTGACACAATTTTCTCGAAAAAATGAAAAAAAATCATTTTTGAGATTTATACATCAATTGAAAGGCGGCGCGATGCTCTGTACTTTAGTGAAAACCGCATCTTGTTTGGAGGCTTGGTTGAGGAGATAAAGCAATCGAAAGATAATTTGTGATGGGCTGGGTCGAAATTCTGTAATTTTACTCTTTGACTAATTTTTCCGAAACGAGAGCTCGTAGAACCTTTTGGTTTGCAGTTGTGGGTAGAGCATTTAAATACCTTTCTTTTGATGTGTATTTTGATTGGGTGGGAAATAGTTTTGAAAATACTACTTTTTTTCGGCAAGGGGTTAGCCCACAATTTTCTCGAAAAACTGAAAAAAATCATTTTTGAGATTTATGCATCAATTGAAAGGCGGCGCGATGCTCTGTACTTTAGTGAAAACCGCATCTTGTTTGGAGGCTTGGTTGAGGAGATAAAGCAATCGAAAGATAATTTGTGATGGGCTGGGTCGAAATTCTTTAATTTATAATTTTACTTTTTGACACAATTTTCTCGAAAAACTGAAAAAAAATCATTTTTGAGATTTATGCATCAATTGAAAGGCGGCGCGATGCTCTGTACTTTAGTGAAAACCACATCTTGTTTGGAGGCTTGGTTGAGGAGATAAAGCAATCGAAAGATAATTTGTGATGGGCTGGGTCGAAATTCTGTAATTTTACTTTTTGACACAATTTTCTCGAAAAACTGAAAAAAAATCATTTTTGAGATTTATGCATCAATTGAAAGGCGGCGCGATGCTCTGTACTTTAGTGAAAACCGCATCTTGTTTGGAGGCTTGGTTGAGGAGATAAAGCAATCGAAAGATAATTTGTGATGGGCTGGGTCGAAATTCTGTAATTTTACTTTTTGACTATTTTTTCCGAAACGAGAGCTCGTAGAACGTTTTGGTTTGCAGTTGTGGGTAGAGCATTTAAATACCTTTCTTTTGATGTGTATTTTGATTGGGTGGGAAATAGTTTTGAAAATACTACTTTTTTTCGGCAAGGGGTTAGCCCACAATTTTCTCGAAAAACTGAAAAAAAAATCATTTTTGAGATTTATACATCAATTGAAAGGCGGCGCGATGCTCTGTACTTTAGTGAAAACCGCATCTTGTTTGGAGGCTTGGTTGTT
>CAKKTC010000367.1:0-24860 GCA_920104205.1 Eupeodes latifasciatus
TTAAAGTTTGGATTCCTAGATCACAATCCTGAAATTTCAGCCATCTAGGTGGTCTAAATCGAGAAATATTGGAGTTCAAAAATTGCCCTTTGGGAGCCGACTTTTAAGCCCCTAGAACGCATATTAAGCGAGATATTCGCATTTAAAGTTTGAACTTGGATTTTTGCCCATAACTTGTTGTAAAATTGGTCTTATTCAAAGTTAGGCACAGCAATGGAAAGGGAATGATTCCTAGATCACAATCCTGAAATTTCAGCCATCTAGGTGGTCTAGATCGAGAAATATTGGAGTTCAAAAATTGCCCTTGGGGAGCCGACTTTTAAGCCCCTAGGACGCATATTAAGCGAGATATTCGCATTTAAAGTTTGAACTTGGATTTTTGCCCATAACTTGTTGTAAAATTGGTCTTATTCAAAGTTAGGCACAGCAATGGAAAGGGAATGATTCCTAGATCACAATCCTGAAATTTCAGCCATCTAGGTGGTCTAGATCGAGAAATATTGGAGTTCAAAAATTGCCCTTGGGGAGCCGACTTTTAAGCCCCTAGGACGCATATTAAGCGAGATATTCGCATTTAAAGTTTGAACTTGGATTTTTGCCCATAACTTGTTGTAAAATTGGTCTTATTCAAAGTTAGGCACAGCAATGGAAAGGGAATGATTCCTAGATCACAGTCCTGAAATTTCAGCCATCTAGGTGGTCTAGATCGAGAAATATTGGAGTTCAAAAATTGCCCTTGGGGAGCCGACTTTTAAAGGACGCATATTAAGCGAGATATTCGCATTTAAAGTTTGAACTTGGATTTTTGCCCATAACTTGTTGTAAAATTGGTCTTATTCAAAGTTAGGCACAGCAATGGAAAGGGAATGATTCCTAGATCACAATCCTGAAATTTCAGCCATCTAGGTGGTCTAGATCGAGAAATATTGGAGTTCAAAAATTGCCCTTTGGGAGCCGACTTTTAAGCCCCTAGGACGCATATTAAGCGAGATATTCGCATTTAAAGTTTGAACTTGGATTTTTGCCCATAACTTGTTGTAAAATTGGTCTTATTCAAAGTTAGGCACAGCAATGGAAAGGGAATGATTCCTAGATCACAATCCTGAAATTTCAGCCATCTAGGTGGTCTAAATCGAGAAATATTGGAGTTCAAAAATTGCCCTTTGGGAGCCGACTTTTAAGCCCCTAGGACGCATATTAAGCGAGATATTCGCATTTAAAGTTTGAACTTGGATTTTTGCCCATAACTTGTTGTAAAATTGGTCTTATTCAAAGTTAGGCACAGCAATGGAAAGGGAATGATTCCTAGATCACAGTCCTGAAATTTCAGCCATCTAGGTGGTCTAGATCGAGAAATATTGGAGTTCAAAAATTGCCCTTGGGGAGCCGACTTTTAAGCCAATAGGACGCATATTAAGCGAGATATTCGCATTTAAAGTTTTGAACTTGGATTTTTGCCCATAATTTGTTGTAAAATTGGTCTTATTCAAAGTTAGGCACAGCAATGGAAAGGGAATGATTCCAAGATCACAATCCTGAAATTTCAGCCATCTAGGTGGTCTAAACCGAGAAATATTGGAGTTCAAAATTGCCCTTTGGGAGCCGACTTTTAAGCCCCTAGGACGCATATTAAGCGAGATATTCGCATTTAAAGTTTGAACTTGGATTTTTGCCCATAACTTGTTGTAAAATTGGTCTTATTCAAAGTTAGGCACAGCAATGGAAAGGGAATGATTCCTAGATCACAATCCTGAAATTTCAGCCATCTAGGTGGTCTAAATCGAGAAATATTGGAGTTCAAAAATTGCCCTTTGGGAGCCGAATTTTAAGCCCCTAGGACGCATATTAAGCGAGATATTCGCATTTAAAGTTTGAACTTGGATTTTTGCCCATAACTTGTTGTAAAATTAGTCTCATTCAAAGTTAGGCACAGCAATGGAAAGGGAATGATTCCTAGATCACAATCCTGAAATTTCAGCCATCTAGGTGGTCTAGATCGAGAAATATTGGAGTTCAAAAATTGCCCTTGGGGAGCCGACTTTTAAGCCCCTAGGACGCATATTAAGCGAGATATTCGCATTTAAAGTTTGAACTTGGATTTTTGCCCATAACTTGTTGTAAAATTGGTCTTATTCAAAGTTAGGCACAGCAATGGAAAGGGAATGATTCCTAGATCACAATCCTGAAATTTCAGCCATCTAGGTGGTCTAGATCGAGAAATATTGGAGTTCAAAATTGCCCTTGGGGAGCCGACTTTTAAGCCCCTAGGACGCATTTTAAGCGAGATATTCGCATTTAAAGTTTGAACTTGGATTTTTGCCCATAACTTGTTGTAAAATTGGTCTTATTCAAAGATAGGGCACAGCAATGGAAAGGGAATGATTCCTAGATCACAATCCTGAAATTTCAGCCATGTAGGTGGTCTAGATCGAGAAATATTGGAGTTCAAAAATTGCCCTTGGGGAGCCGACTTTTAAGCCCCTAGGACGCATATTAAGCGAGATATTCGCATTTAAAGTTTGAACCTGGATTTTTGCCCATAACTTGTTGTAAAATTGGTCTTATTCAAAGTTAGGCACAGCAATGGAAAGGGAATGATTCCTAGATCACAATCCTGAAATTTCAGCCATCTAGGTGGTCTAGATCGAGAAATATTGGAGTTCAAAAATTGCCCTTTGGGAGCCGACTTTTAAGCCCCTAGGACGCATATTAAGCGAGATATTCGCATTTAAAGTTTGAACTTGGATTTTTGCCCATAACTTGTTGTAAAATTGGTCTTATTCAAAGTTAGGCACAGCAATGGAAAGGGAATGATTCCTAGATCACAATCCTGAAATTTCAGCCATCTAGGTGGTCTAGATCGAGAAATATTGGAGTTCAAAAATTGCCCTTGGGGAGCCGACTTTTAAGCCCCTAGGACGCATATTAAGCGAGATATTCGCATTTAAGTTTGAACTTGGATTTTTGCCCATAACTTGTTGTAAAATTGGTCTTATTCAAAGTTAGGCACAGCAATGGAAAGGGAATGATTCCTAGATCACAATCCTGAAATTTCAGCCATCTAGGTGGTCTAAATCGAGAAATATTGGAGTTCAAAAATTGCCCTTTGGGAGCCGACTTTTAAGCCCCTAGGACGCATATTAAGCGAGATATTCGCATTTTAAGTTTGAACTTGGATTTTTGCCCATAACTTGTTGTAAAATTGGTCTTATTCAAAGTTAGGCACAGCAATGGAAAGGGAATGATTCCTAGATCACAATCCTGAAATTTCAGCCATCTAGGTGGTCTAGATCGAGAAATATTGGAGTTCAAAAATTGCCCTTTGGGAGCCGACTTTTAAGCCCCTAGGACGCATATTAAGCGAAATATTCGCATTTAAAGTTTGAACTTGGATTTTTGCCCATAACTTGTTGTAAAATTGGTCTTATTCAAAGTTAGGCACAGCAATGGAAAGGGAATGATTCCTAGATCACAATCCTGAAATTTCAGCCATCTAGGTGGTCTAAATCGAGAAATATTGGAGTTCAAAAATTGCCCTTTGGGAGCCGACTTTTAAGCCCCTAGGACGCATATTAAGCGAGATATTCGCATTTAAAGTTTGAACTTGGATTTTTGCCCATAACTTGTTGTAAAATTGGTCTTATTCAAAGTTAGGCACAGCAATGGAAAGGGAATGATTCCTAGATCACAATCCTGAAATTTCAGCCATCTAGGTGGTCTAAATCGAGAAATATTGGAGTTCAAAAATTGCCCTTTGGGAGCCGACTTTTAAGCCCCTAGGACGCATATTAAGCGAGATATTCGCATTTAAAGTTTGAACTTGGATTTTTGCCCATAACTTGTTGTAAAATTGGTCTTATTCAAAGTTAGGCACAGCAATGGAAAGGGAATGATTCCTAGATCACAATCCTGAAATTTCAGCCATCTAGGTGGTCTAGATCGAGAAATATTGGAGTTCAAAAATTGCCCTTTGGGAGCCGACTTTTAAGCCCCTAGGACGCATATTAAGCGAGATATTCGCATTTAAAGTTTGAACTTGGATTTTTGCCCATAACTTGTTGTAAAATTGGTCTTATTCAAAGATAGGCACAGCAATGGAAAGGGAATGATTCCTAGATCACAATCCTGAAATTTCAGCCATCTAGGTGGTCTAGATCGAGAAATATTGGAGTTCAAAAATTGCCCTTGGGGAGCCGACTTTTAAGCCCCTAGGACGCATATTAAGCGAGATATTCGCATTTAAAGTTTGAACTTGGATTTTTGCCCATACCCAAGTAACAATTTGTGGTCAAAAGCCGGTTGAACAACCGGACGTCAACCGAGGTAAATAAACCTTCCCAGTTATAAATTGGTTTCAGGAACGTATAAATCACTTTACAGAAACGTTCCCGTGACTGTAAATGGTCAGGTAAAATTTAACCTCAGGCTTAAACAAGTTTATAATTAACGTTACAATGAAGTTAGTAAATAACTGTTTCTTGTTTGTTTAAACGTTATTTCGGCGTAAGTTTGCAACCGTTTAAAAATGGTTTTAAAAAAAACCGGTATAATGTTGGGTTTTCGTTATTTCACAACCGTTACACAACCGTTTAAATAGGGTTTTTAAAAAACCCTACTTTGTTGAATTACGGTCATTTTAAACGTTATTACGACGTATGTTTGCAACCTTTTCAAAATAGTTACGTTACGGTTAGTTTTAAACCGTATTTTGACGTCATTTTGAAACCGTTCAGAAATAGTCTCAAAAAAACCTATAAAACCGTTGGTTATTTTGAGACGTTATTTTAACGGCTTTTATAAACCGTTTCCATACAGTATTCAAAATACCTAGCCCAATGCCACCCACGTCCAAATTGAACGATAGTAGTTTTGACAATTGCTCTTTTCATATTTTCAGATGTGATAGAGAGAACAACTGTCAAAAGTACTACACGTTTCAATTAGACCTGGGTGATCTTGGGCCAAGTTTTCTGAACACTGAAAAGAAATGATTAAAAAAGCTATGAAAATAACATCTTAAAATTACCATCGTCCAGTAGCTCGAAATTCTTCCCATCTGAAAGTGAAGTCCTTCTCTTCTATAAATGATAAGAATAAATTTAAGTTTACATTAGTTTTAGTTTATTGAAAACAAAAAAAATTATAAATGTTATAGTGTCGGTTGTGGTGGAATCACTGGGTGGTGATTAGATTTAGATTAAGGTGGGTGGTGTCGCTGAAGGTGGTGTCGCTGGTGGTGGTGTCGCTGAAGGTGGTGTCGCTTGTGGTGGTGTCGCTGAAGGTGGTGTCGCTTGTGGTGGTGTCGCTGAAGGTGGTGTCGCTTGTGGTGGTGTCGCTTGTGGTGGTGTCAGTGAAGGTGGTATCGCTGGTGGTGGTGTCGCTGGTGGTGGTGTCGCTGAAGGTGGTATCGCTGGTGGTGGTGTCGCTGAAGGTGGTGTCGCTTGTAGTGGTGTCGCTGAAGGTGGTGTCGCTGAAGGTGGTATCGCTGGTGGTGGTGTCGCTGAAGGTGGTGTCGCTTGTGGTGGTGTCACTGGTGGTGATTAGATTTAGATTAAGGTGGGTGGTGCCGCCGAAGGTGTTGGTGTCGCTGGTGGTGGTGTCGCTGGTGGTGGTGTCACTGGTGACGGTGGCTTCGAAGAAGATTGGTTGCTGTTAAAAAGAAACAAAAAAAAAATGAAGCAAATGTGTATTAGTTTGTATCTAAAAGTATATGAAGTAATTTTGACTAGGCTAAACTAAGTAATAGTAAATTAAATACTTACAGGACTGACTTTCCCGCTCTGAAAGGAGCGTGCTTCAAATAATTTTTTAAAAATGTCGTCCCCTCGACATCGGTGAAGCTGGGGTACCGTACCCTCAAAGCCTCCATAATGGCAGAAAATGTTGCCTGAAAATTGTTGAAGCTTTTTTTCGTTGAAGTGCCATGCCAGGAATAAAGGGAGAGCAGAGTGTCAGAAAATATTGTCCTACAAACCGTTCTCATGGATTTCACTCCGTCCAACCCCCCTAATGTCGACAACTTTTGGATCTATAGTAAAAAAAGAAAAAACAGGATAATATTATCAGGGCCGGCCCAAGCCAAACTTGCGCCCTGTGCAAGATTTGTAGAAAGCGCCCCTTTTTTATATTTTTTTTACACATAAACTGATACACAAGCATAAGCCTTTCCCAGATTACCCAGGAGGTAGACTTTCAATGCGTTTTTTTTTTATTGAGGTATCCCCAGGAGGCCTAAACCATTAAACTAAAACGCAGCGAAGAAATGAGCAAAGGGGAAACTTTTAAACTTGGAAACTTACTTTTCTGGCCTTACATTTTGCAAATTCAGAAAAGAGATCATCAAAGTCTAAAGAATTTAATAATTTCTTTTCAATGGACATTATAGATAAACCTACCAATCTCTCTTGAGTCATGGTTGTCCTAAGATAATTTTTAATAATTTTAAGTTTAGAAAAACTACGTTCTCCTGAAGCTACCGTGACCGGGATTGAATTAAGGATTTGGAGAGCAGTTACTGAATTCGGAGCAAAATCTTCAAGGTTTGAACTAAAAATAAAATTTAACACATCTAAGCTTGAGCTTTGTGGCGTAACAAGCTGGGATATTACGGTTAACTCTTGAAACAATTCTTCTCCATCTAAATATTTAAAACTACTTTATGTTAAAACATTCTGCAAATTAAGGCATGAAGCACGTACATTTTTATTTTTTAAACATTCGCTTATGTTACTCAAAAATGTAAAATTTGATACTATACGTATCAAACCTTTCAAGTATTTGAAAAAAAAATTCAACTTTGAATCTTTGTTTCGGCTAATATAGTTTCAGGACATTCATCAGCATAAAGTATTTTTCTCCGTTGAGATCGCAATGATGAAGCTACAAGAAACATATTTGGTATTTCTAGGGAACTAGCAATACGCTTGGTTAATTGAACATACCTACTCATTAAATTTTTCATCGGAACGCATTAAAATCAAACTGTTTTTTGTATTTTCTAAAACTGTTATGCCAGTTGACAGATTAACCGACGGACTTTGCAAATATTTACTAGTTTAATTTATATTTTCTAAAATATCAAACCAAATTAGCAGGCAGCAAATAAATGTAAAATCAAAAATTTTATTTCCTAACGATTCTGCAATGTTTTTTGCCTCTAGATTTCTTAATTCTATAGGGCTTCATATATTTCTTGAACTTGAAAAAAAGTTAAACAAACATTGAATTGTATCGAAAATTTTAACTGCATAAAATGAGAACCGAGCAGCATCATTAACCACTAAATTTAAGGAATGCGGGCAACATGGAACCAAAAATGCTCTTGGTTCCAGGGTTCGAATTCGATTCTGAACACCCGCTTCTTTTCCTTCCATATTCGAACCATTATCATAACTTTGGCTTTGACAGTTACTTATTAAAATTTCATTTAATTCAAGCTTGTCTAAAATCAACTGAGTCAGTCACATTACGGTCTTGTCACAAAATACGTCACTTCTATTAAAAACTGATAGCTATTTATTTAATATTAATTAACCAACAAAGCGAAAAAACAATCGAAACAATCTGCATTCTGCACCAGACTAGATATACATTAAAAGTAGCCGTTACAACAGTCATTAACTTTAAAAAAAAAAAAACTGCCTGTGCAAGAACAATTCGACTCCACATAGAATCATCCTTCTTTAACTTTTAAGCTCTATGCTCCTTTTCCATTCTATTAAAAATTTCATCTCCTGTAATCAGGCACTTAACTCTTACACAGTGTGCAAGTGCAATAAGAAAACTTGCACGCTCTGACCCATATGATTCCGTATGAATAGGTTTTTTATAAATATCTCCCATGTTAGTTTCGATACTCAGTGTGCAAAAAAGAAAACTTGCACATCAATTGACCATACCTACCTACCTACATACCTAATTTCCAAATATTTCACCCTGTTCATACAAGAGAAAAAAAGAAAAAATCTCAACACAAAAAAGTTCCATGCAAGAGAAAAAACGAAAAAATCTCAACACAAAAAAGTTTCATGCCACCTCATATGTGCAAGATATATTTCATGCACACCGAGTCCCAAAATTAACATAGAGAGTATGACGAAGCAAAATACTTATTCATATCGAATCGTATGGGCTAGTACGTACAGGTTTTGTATCACGCACCGTACCTGAATGTGAGTTCTCATCTACAAAAAAAAAACAACAAAAAAAATGCCTCAGAAAAAAGAGAGCAGATAGGTTGCTGTGCTACCTTCTACTACAAATCAAAGACACTCCATATATATATATGTATATATATATATATGGAGTGTTTTTTTGTTGTTTTATTTTGTAGATGAGAACTCACATTCAGGTACGGTGCGTGATACAAAACCTGCACGTACTAGCCCATACGATTCGATATGAATAAGTATTTTGCTTCGTCATACTCTCTATGTTAATTTTGGGACTCGGTGTGCATGAAATATATCTTGCACATATGAGGTGGCATGGAACTTTTTTGTGTTGAGATTTTTTCTCTTGCATGGAACTTTTTTGTGTTGAGATTTTTTCTTTATTTCTCTTGTATGAACAGGGTGAATGGTGAAATATTTGGAAATGAGGTAGGTAGGATTTTTAGTTCTGCGATATCTTGAGTTAAATTTTCATTGAATGCAACAATGAAATTGATGTTAGTTAGTGCGCAAGAGATAACTTAGGACAGTTGTGATGTGATGGATGTTTTTTTGAGATTATTTTAAGAATGTTTGTGGTTCAAAAAATGGCAAATAGTAGTACATATTTGTTTGCGCAAGATCAGATTACATTTTCTTGCTCCTGGCAATGCGCCCCCAGAATTCTGCGCCCTGTGCATTTGCACATCTTGCACATATGCTTTGTCCGGCCCTGAATATTATGAAAGTTTATACTTGAAAGTCTTATTAATCGGCACTTTTTTGCTGGTACCGATTATTCTGTCAATATAATACAAAAAATAGTGGAAAATATGTTTTTATCTTACCAATTTTCTTTTATAGTGGATGTCCCTACTAATCTTGCTCTCCAGATCTTCCAACTGCTCCGGTGTATCAAGAATTGTGAATTCCTGGAGCACGTGTTCCGCCACAACTTCCCGGCCAACATTTTCACACATTTTCTTCACAAGGCAATTGAGGGAAACTTCAGTTGTTGCAGCAAACTTGTGAATCAGAGTCTTTAGGCCTTCGACCTCACTTGCCAGTTTGTTGTGGCTTTCTAGCACCTGCTCCAGCTTTACTTCAAACTCCTTCAGAGCATTTTATAGGTGGGAACTGAAAAGATTGAATATACACGAAAAATAAGTAATCTTATTTCATGATCAATTATTATTAATTTCAATATATAATAATATCAGTAACATCCGATGAATGTGAATCTTCGACTTGTTGTAATGGCTTTTCACGATTTTTTCTTGCCTCTTCGCGTAATTTAACTAAAATGTTTTTAATTTTTTTTTTATACGTAGTTCTACTACATAATTTATTTTTAATTATTGAATTCATAATGATTTGTTAAGAAACAGCGCACCAAAAATCTATCAGATACTCTTGCGAACACGAATACAGAAACGCTACTGAAGAATCTGGAATAAAATCCCGAAACGAAAAATGCATACAATAAAGAAAATGGCGTTGTCTCTAGGTTTAATTACCGTCAAGAAGGAGTAATTTGTTGGTTATTATAACCAAAATACGCAGACGTGAAAAAAATCCATTATAAAATGGTCAAAAAAAGTTGAGAAAACAACCAAACATATACACATGAGTTGTGGTTTGGTTAAAATATGTGCACTTTATGACTCAGAACCAGACTTGGTCAATTTTCAACCAATAAGTAACGAAATGCGTCTCAATTTTTTTGATAATACCAACAAAATGACACTAAACTACATAATTTATTTTTCATTATTGAATTCGGTAAACGATTTTCTAGAAACGACACACTAAAAATATATCAGATAGCTACTTGGAAAAAGAAAACACTTACTGAACAATCGGAATAAAATCCCGAAACGAAAAATGCATACAATAAAGAAAATGGCGTTGATGGCGTCTCTAGGTTTAATTACCGTCAAGGAGTCATTTTTTGGTTATTATAACCAAAATACGCAGCCATGAAAAAAATCCATTATAAAATGGTCAAAAAAAGTTGAGAAAACAACCAAACATATACACATGAGTTGTGGTTTGGTTAAAATATGTGCACTTTATGACTCAGAACCAGACTTGGTCAATTTTCAACCAATACGTAACGAAATGCGTCTCAATTTTTTTGATAATACCAACAAAATGACACTAAACTACATAATTTATTTTTTATTATTGAATTCATTAGCTACTTACATGAACAATATCTGGAATAAAATACACGTACGCACTTTAATTTATTGTTTATATTTCACAAATTCACTTTTCACAGAATAACACTGGAAGAAAACTGAACCGACGCGACGTCCGACTGGCACGACGCAAAACAATAAACTGATTAAACATGCGCATGACGAAATCAGTTTTGCATTGCAATGCGAGAGCGAGATGGGTATATCTGAAGGGTTGTTTACTTGTTTTCAGTTGAATAGTCGTTGGAAATGAAATGAAATATAGGGTGTCCCAATCAGAGTACACTTTTTAATTTGCAAATAAAACCAAGTATTTTATGACAGAGGTGTACGTTATATTTTTATTGTATTGTAAAGAAGACATGTTCCGATTAAGTATGTCTGCTATTACACGGTGACTCATGAGTCAGACTTTTTTTCGAACTACGTTGGTGTAAAAGGAATACAAAATTCGAAAAGCTGAAAAGAAAAATAATTTGCCCGGTGAGTCGCTGGCAAATTTTCGTACGACTGGTAATTAATTTTGTTTTATTCTCATTTTATATTTTTTGATTCTGTTTTATTTAAATTCGTCTTGCTTTTAGTTCACCATGTCCTTGCTATTTGAAAAAGTGAGAAAGAATGTTTTTTATTTCATTTCAAGGAATGTGAATAAAAGAGTGTTGCCAAAATTTGAGTCCTGACTTAAAAGTCATAGTGTAATACAGTTCGACTCAGAGGATACAATTTCAAAAGAAAATTCGAAGAAGAATATATATATATATATATGGAATAAAACATCCGGCAAATGACCCCTCCGGCTCCGATGACAGGCCATTACTATTTTCATGAAATTTTCCATGACTTTTGCACAGAGATGTGGCTGTATCTCACCGACAACACGTTGGATTTTGCAATGAGTTTTTACCATTATAACGTGTTGTTCTTTCAAAAAGCGCTCCATTTTTAGTATAATCGGAACAAACAGAGGTGACATCTGCCAAATTTCAGAGTTCCTACTTGCATGACAAAGAAATTATTTCAATTTTAAAAAGTGCGCTCTTATTGGGACACCCTATATTACCTGAGTTGTAAATTGCTTGAAATAAAACAAATTTATAACTGAGGTTTACTTGCGGTCGATTTCCAACTATAAATAATGTTTTGGGTTGAAAAAGCGTAATTTGATGACTTATTCCAAACGTGTGTCTGCATTTCGTTTAGTTTCAACCGATAATTAATACTGTGGGTTGAAAAAATAGTTATTTTAGGACTTATTTTAAACATGTGTGTGCTGTAGGTTGAAAAAGCGTAATCTTGAAACTTATTCCAAACGTGTGTCTGGATTTAGTTTACTTTCAACCGATAAATAATACCGGGGGTTGAAAAAATAGTTATTTTAGGACTTATTTTAAACATGTGTGTGTTGCAGGTTGATAAAGCGCAATCTTGAAACTTATTCCAAACGAATGTCTGGATTTCGTTAATTTTCAACCTGTTCTGTGTTTGAAAGGAATAGTGGTAATTTTAAAATTGTGTCTGCATTTGGTAAATTTTTAACCAATACAAAACTTTGTATTTAAAAAAATAGTAATTTAAGGACTTAATTCAGACTTGTGTCTACATTTGGTTGATTTTTAACCAATAAAAAATACTTGTGTTGAAAAATCGTAATTTAAGGACTTATTCAAAACGTGCATTTAGATTTGGTTGATCTTTAACCAATAAATAATACTCAGTGTTAAATTAAAGTATTTTGTTGACTTATTCAAAACTTTAATTTGGATTTGGTTGATATGCAACCAATAAACAACTGAAGACTAGTTTCGGTTAGTTCTCAACCAACATATGACAATGAGTGTTTAAAAAATAGGTAATGGAAAACGTAATTCAAACTATTGAAATTAAGAATGAGTGGGAAAAGTACCTTAAATTGACCTAGGTTATATAATAGTTATTTTTAAACCATAAAAATGAAAGACGTTTTAGAAAATGGTCAACAAATATCGAACATTTGACCTCAAGGTTGTAAATGAGTTTTTTTGAACCGGAATTCAGAAAACAGTTCAAATTCAGAAAAAATCTTACTGCAAATCAACTTCAAAGTTAGAATGAGAGAACATTTTACCCCAAGTCAAACCTTAATTATAATTTGGCTTTATTTATACCGTTAATTAACCGACAGTTTTTAAGTAACTCAATTAACGCCCTGTTATGACCACAGTTAACTTCGGTTAATTTATGACCTCAGTCATTTTGCGACGGTGGTTAGATTTTGTTACTTGGGTAACTTGTTGTAAAATTGGTCTTATTCAAAGTTAGGCAGAGCAATGGAAATGGAATGATTCCTAGATCACAATCCTGAAATTTCAGCCATCTAGGTGGTCTAGATCGAGAAATATTGGAGTTCAAAAATTGCCCTTTGGGAGCCGACTTTTAAGCCCCTAGGACGCATATTAAGCGAGATATTCGCATTTAAAGTTTGAACTTGGATTTTTGCCCATAACTTGTTGTAAAATTGGTCTTATTCAAAGTTAGGCACAGCAATGGAAAGGGAATGATTCCTAGATCACAATCCTGAAATTTCAGCCATCTAGGTGGTCTAAATCGAGAAATATTGGAGTTCAAAAATTGCCCTTTGGGAGCCGACTTTTAAGCCCCTAGGACGCATATTAAGCGAGATATTCGCATTTAAAGTTTGAACTTGGATGTTTGCCCATAACTTGTTGTAAAATTGGTCTTATTCAAAGTTAGGCACAGCAATGGAAAGGGAATGATTCCTAGATCACAGTCCTGAAATTTCAGCCATCTAGGTGGTCTAGATCGAGAAATATTGGAGTTCAAAAATTGCCCTTGGGGAGCCGACTTTTAAGCCCCTAGGACGCATACTAAGCGAGATATTCGCATTTAAAGTTTGAACTTGGATTTTTGCCCATAACTTGTTGTAAAATTGGTCTTATTCAAAGTTAGGCACAGCAATGGAAAGGGAATGATTCCTAGATCACAATCCTGAAATTTCAGCCATCTAGGTGGTCTAAATCGAGAAATATTGGAGTTCAAAAATTGCCCTTTGGGAGCCGACTTTTAAGCCCCTAGGACGCATATTAAGCGAGATATTCGCATTTAAAGTTTGAACTTGGATTTTAGCCCATAACTTGTTTTAAAATTGGTCTTATTCAAAGTTAGGCACAGCAATGGAAAGGGAATGATTCCTAGATCACAATCCTGAAATTTCAGCCATCTAGGTGGTCTAGATCGAGCAATATTGGAGTTCAAAAATTACCCTTGGGGAGCCGACTTTTAAGCCCCTAGGACGCATATTAAGCGAGATATTCGCATTTAAAGTTTGAACTTGGATTTTTGCCCATAACTTGTTGTAAAATTGGTCTTATTCAAAGTTAGGCACAGCAATGGAAAGGGAATGATTCCTAGATCACAATCCTGAAATTTCAGCCATCTAGGTGGTCTCAATCGAGAAATATTGGAGTTCAAAAATTGCCCTTTGGGAGCCGACTTTTAAGCCCCTAGGACGCATATTAAGCGAGATATTCGCATTTAAAGTTTGAACTTGGATTTTTGCCCATAACTTGTTGTAAAATTGGTCTTATTCAAAGTTAGGCACAGCAATGGAAAGGGAATGATTCCTAGATCACAATCCTGAAATTTCAGCCATCTAGGTGGTCTAGATCGAGAAATATTGGAGTTCAAAAATTGCCCTTGGGGAGCCGACTTTTAAGCCCCTAGGACGCATATTAAGCGAGATATTCGCATTTAAAGTTTGAACTTGGATTTTTGCCCATAACTTGTTGTAAAATTGGTCTTATTCAAAGTTAGGCACAGCAATGGAAAGGGAATGATTCCTAGATCACAATCCTGAAATTTCAGCCATCTAGGTGGTCTAAATCGAGAAATATTGGAGTTCAAAAATTGCCCTTTGGGAGCCGACTTTTAAGCCCCTAGGACGCATATTAAGCGAGATATTCGCATTTTAAGTTTGAACTTGGATTTTTGCCCATAACTTGTTGTAAAATTGGTCTTATTCAAAGTTAGGCACAGCAATGGAAAGGGAATGATTCCTAGATCACAATCCTGAAATTTCAGCCATCTGGTGGTCTAAATCGAGAAATATTGGAGTTCAAAAATTGCCCTTTGGGAGCCGACTTTTAAGCCCCTAGGACGCATATTAAGCGAAATATTCGCATTTAAAGTTTGAACTTGGATTTTTGCCCATAACTTGTTGTAAAATTGGTCTTATTCAAAGTTAGGCACAGCAATGGAAAGGGAATGATTCCTAGATCACAATCCTGAAATTTCAGCCATCTAGGTGGTCTAAATCGAGAAATATTGGAGTTCAAAAATTGCCCTTTGGGAGCCGACTTTTAAGCCCCTAGGACGCATATTAAGCGAGATATTCGCATTTAAAGTTTGAACTTGGATTTTTGCCCATAACTTGTTGTAAAATTGGTCTTATTCAAAGTTAGGCACAGCAATGGAAAGGGAATGATTCCTAGATCACAGTCCTGAAATTTCAGCCATCTAGGTGGTCTAGATCGAGAAATATTGGAGTTCAAAAATTGCCCTTGGGGAGCCGACTTTTAAGCCCCTAGGACGCATATTAAGCGAGATATTCGCATTTAAAGTTTGAACTTGGATTTTTGCCCATAACTTGTTGTAAAATTGGTCTTATTCAAAGTTAGGCACAGCAATGGAAAGGGAATGATTCCTAGATCACAATCCTGAAATTTCAGCCATCTAGGTGGTCTAAATCGAGAAATATTGGAGTTCAAAAATTGCCCTTTGGGAGCCGACTTTTAAGCCCCTAGGACGCATATTAAGCGAGATATTCGCATTTAAAGTTTGAACTTGGATTTTTGCCCATAACTTGTTGTAAAATTGGTCTTATTCAAAGTTAGGCACAGCAATGGAAAGGGAATGATTCCTAGATCACAATCCTGAAATTTCAGCCATCTAGGTGGTCTAGATCGAGAAATATTGGAGTTCAAAAATTGCCCTTGGGGAGCCGACTTTTAAGCCAATAGGACGCATATTAAGCGAGATATTCGCATTTAAAGTTTGAACTTGGATTTTTGCCCATAATTTGTTGTAAAATTGGTCTTATTCAAAGTTAGGCACAGCAATGGAAAGGGAATGATTCCAAGATCACAATCCTGAAATTTCAGCCATCTAGGTGGTCTAAACCGAGAAATATTGGAGTTCAAAAATTGCCCTTTGGGAGCCGACTTTTAAGCCCCTAGGACGCATATTAAGCGAGATATTCGCATTTAAAGTTTGAACTTGGATTTTTGCCCATAACTTGTTGTAAAATTGGTCTTATTCAAAGTTAGGCACAGCAATGGAAAGGGAATGATTCCTAGATCACAATCCTGAAATTTCAGCCATCTAGGTGGTCTAAATCGAGAAATATTGGAGTTCAAAAATTGCCCTTTGGGAGCCGAATTTTAAGCCCCTAGGACGCATATTAAGCGAGATATTCGCATTTAAAGTTTGAACTTGGATTTTTGCCCATAACTTGTTGTAAAATTGGTCTCATTCAAAGTTAGGCACAGCAATGGAAAGGGAATGATTCCTAGATCACAATCCTGAAATTTCAGCCATCTAGGTGGTCTAGATCGAGAAATATTGGAGTTCAAAAATTGCCCTTGGGGAGCCGACTTTTAAGCCCCTAGGACGCATATTAAGCGAGATATTCGCATTTAAAGTTTGAACTTGGATTTTTGCCCATAACTTGTTGTAAAATTGGTCTTATTCAAAGTTAGGCACAGCAATGGAAAGGGAATGATTCCTAGATCACAATCCTGAAATTTCAGCCATCTAGGTGGTCTAGATCGAGAAATATTGGAGTTCAAAAATTGCCCTTGGGGAGCCGACTTTTAAGCCCCTAGGACGCATTTTAAGCGAGATATTCGCATTTAAAGTTTGAACTTGGATTTTTGCCCATAACTTGTTGTAAAATTGGTCTTATTCAAAGATAGGCACAGCAATGGAAAGGGAATGATTCCTAGATCACAATCCTGAAATTTCAGCCATGTAGGTGGTCTAGATCGAGAAATATTGGAGTTCAAAAATTGCCCTTGGGGAGCCGACTTTTAAGCCCCTAGGACGCATATTAAGCGAGATATTCGCATTTAAAGTTTGAACTTGGATTTTTGCCCATAACTTGTTGTAAAATTGGTCTTATTCAAAGTTAGGCACAGCAATGGAAAAATGATTCCTAGATCACAATCCTGAAATTTCAGCCATCTAGGTGGTCTAGATCGAGAAATATTGGAGTTCAAAAATTGCCCTTTGGGAGCCGACTTTTAAGCCCCTAGGACGCATATTAAGCGAGATATTCGCATTTAAAGTTTGAACTTGGATTTTTGCCCATAACTTGTTGTAAAATTGGTCTTATTCAAAGTTAGGCACAGCAATGGAAAGGGAATGATTCCTAGATCACAATCCTGAAATTTCAGCCATCTAGGTGGTCTAGATCGAGAAATATTGGAGTTCAAAAATTGCCCTTGGGGAGCCGACTTTTAAGCCCCTAGGACGCATATTAAGCGAGATATTCGCATTTAAAGTTTGAACTTGGATTTTTGCCCATAACTTGTTGTAAAATTGGTCTTATTCAAAGTTAGGCACAGCAATGGAAAGGGAATGATTCCTAGATCACAATCCTGAAATTTCAGCCATCTAGGTGGTCTAAATCGAGAAATATTGGAGTTCAAAAATTGCCCTTTGGGAGCCGACTTTTAAGCCCCTAGGACGCATATTAAGCGAGATATTCGCATTTTAAGTTTGAACTTGGATTTTTGCCCATAACTTGTTGTAAAATTGGTCTTATTCAAAGTTAGGCACAGCAATGGAAAGGGAATGATTCCTAGATCACAATCCTGAAATTTCAGCCATCTAGGTGGTCTAGATCGAGAAATATTGGAGTTCAAAAATTGCCCTTTGGGAGCCGACTTTTAAGCCCCTAGGACGCATATTAAGCGAAATATTCGCATTTAAAGTTTGAACTTGGATTTTTGCCCATAACTTGTTGTAAAATTGGTCTTATTCAAAGTTAGGCACAGCAATGGAAAGGGAATGATTCCTAGATCACAATCCTGAAATTTCAGCCATCTAGGTGGTCTAAATCGAGAAATATTGGAGTTCAAAAATTGCCCTTTGGGAGCCGACTTTTAAGCCCCTAGGACGCATATTAAGCGAGATATTCGCATTTAAAGTTTGAACTTGGATTTTTGCCCATAACTTGTTGTAAAATTGGTCTTATTCAAAGTTAGGCACAGCAATGGAAAGGGAATGATTCCTAGATCACAATCCTGAAATTTCAGCCATCTAGGTGGTCTAAATCGAGAAATATTGGAGTTCAAAAATTGCCCTTTGGGAGCCGACTTTTAAGCCCCTAGGACGCATATTAAGCGAGATATTCGCATTTAAAGTTTGAACTTGGATTTTTGCCCATAACTTGTTGTAAAATTGGTCTTATTCAAAGTTAGGCACAGCAATGGAAAGGGAATGATTCCTAGATCACAATCCTGAAATTTCAGCCATCTAGGTGGTCTAGATCGAGAAATATTGGAGTTCAAAAATTGCCCTTGGGGAGCCGACTTTTAAGCCCCTAGGACGCATATTAAGCGAGATATTCGCATTTAAAGTTTGAACTTGGATTTTTGCCCATAACTTGTTGTAAAATTGGTCTTATTCAAAGATAGGCACAGCAATGGAAAGGGAATGATTCCTAGATCACAATCCTGAAATTTCAGCCATCTAGGTGGTCTAGATCGAGAAATATTGGAGTTCAAAAATTGCCCTTGGGGAGCCGACTTTTAAGCCCCTAGGACGCATATTAAGCGAGATATTCGCATTTAAAGTTTGAACTTGGATTTTTGCCCATAACTTGTTGTAAAATTGGTCTTATTCAAAGTTAGGCAGAGCAATGGAAATGGAATGATTCCTAGATCACAATCCTGAAATTTCAGCCATCTAGGTGGTCTAGATCGAGAAATATTGGAGTTCAAAAATTGCCCTTTGGGAGCCGACTTTTAAGCCCCTAGGACGCATATTAAGCGAGATATTCGCATTTAAAGTTTGAACTTGGATTTTTGCCCATAACTTGTTGTAAAATTGGTCTTATTCAAAGTTAGGCACAGCAATGGAAAGGGAATGATTCCTAGATCACAATCCTGAAATTTCAGCCATCTAGGTGGTCTAAATCGAGAAATATTGGAGTTCAAAAATTGCCCTTTGGGAGCCGACTTTTAAGCCCCTAGGACGCATATTAAGCGAGATATTCGCATTTAAAGTTTGAACTTGGATGTTTGCCCATAACTTGTTGTAAAATTGGTCTTATTCAAAGTTAGGCACAGCAATGGAAAGGGAATGATTCCTAGATCACAGTCCTGAAATTTCAGCCATCTAGGTGGTCTAGATCGAGAAATATTGGAGTTCAAAAATTGCCCTTGGGGAGCCGACTTTTAAGCCCCTAGGACGCATATTAAGCGAGATATTCGCATTTAAAGTTTGAACTTGGATTTTTGCCCATAACTTGTTGTAAAATTGGTCTTATTCAAAGTTAGGCACAGCAATGGAAAGGGAATGATTCCTAGATCACAATCCTGAAATTTCAGCCATCTAGGTGGTCTAGATCGAGAAATATTGGAGTTCAAAAATTGCCCTTTGGGAGCCGACTTCTAAGCCCCTAGGACGCATACTAAGCGAGATATTCGCATTTAAAGTTTGAACTTGGATTTTTGCCCATAACTTGTTGTAAAATTGGTCTTATTCAAAGTTAGGCACAGCAATGGAAAGGGAATGATTCCTAGATCACAATCCTGAAATTTCAGCCATCTAGGTGGTCTAAATCGAGAAATATTGGAGTTCAAAAATTGCCCTTTGGGAGCCGACTTTTAAGCCCCTAGGACGCATATTAAGCGAGATATTCGCATTTAAAGTTTGAACTTGGATTTTAGCCCATAACTTGTTTTAAAATTGGTCTTATTCAAAGTTAGGCACAGCAATGGAAAGGGAATGATTCCTAGATCACAATCCTGAAATTTCAGCCATCTAGGTGGTCTAGATCAAGCAATATTGGAGTTCAAAAATTACCCTTGGGGAGCCGACTTTTAAGCCCCTAGGACGCATATTAAGCGAGATATTCGCATTTAAAGTTTGAACTTGGATTTTTGCCCATAACTTGTTGTAAAATTGGTCTTATTCAAAGTTAGGCACAGCAATGGAAAGGGAATGATTCCTAGATCACAATCCTGAAATTTCAGCCATCTAGGTGGTCTCAATCGAGAAATATTGGAGTTCAAAAATTGCCCTTTGGGAGCCGACTTTTAAGCCCCTAGGACGCATATTAAGCGAGATATTCGCATTTAAAGTTTGAACTTGGATTTTTGCCCATAACTTGTTGTAAAATTGGTCTTATTCAAAGTTAGGCACAGCAATGGAAAGGGAATGATTCCTAGATCACAATCCTGAAATTTCAGCCATCTAGGTGGTCTAGATCGAGAAATATTGGAGTTCAAAAATTGCCCTTGGGGAGCCGACTTTTAAGCCCCTAGGACGCATATTAAGCGAGATATTCGCATTTAAAGTTTGAACTTGGATTTTTGCCCATAACTTGTTGTAAAATTGGTCTTATTCAAAGTTAGGCACAGCAATGGAAAGGGAATGATTCCTAGATCACAATCCTGAAATTTCAGCCATCTAGGTGGTCTAGATCGAGAAATATTGGAGTTCAAAAATTGCCCTTTGGGAGCCGACTTTTAAGCCCCTAGGACGCATATTAAGCGAGATATTCGCATTTAAAGTTTGAACTTGGATTTTTGCCCATAACTTGTTGTAAAATTGGTCTTATTCAAAGTTAGGCACAGCAATGGAAAGGGAATGATTCCTAGATCACAATCCTGAAATTTCAGCCATCTGGTGGTCTAAATCGAGAAATATTGGAGTTCAAAAATTGCCCTTTGGGAGCCGACTTTTAAGCCCCTAGGACGCATATTAAGCGAGATATTCGCATTTAAAGTTTGAACTTGGATTTTTGCCCATAACTTGTTGTAAAATTGGTCTTATTCAAAGTTAGGGACAGCAATGGAAAGGGAATGATTCCTAGATCACAGTCCTGAAATTTCAGCCATCTAGGTGGTCTAGATCGAGAAATATTGGAGTTCAAAAATTGCCCTTTGGGGAGCCGACTTTTAAGCCCCTAGGACGCATATTAAGCGAGATATTCGCATTTAAAGTTTGAACTTGGATTTTTGCCCATAACTTGTTGTAAAATTGGTCTTATTCAAAGTTAGGCACAGCAATGGAAAGGGAATGATTCCTAGATCACAATCCTGAAATTTCAGCCATCTAGGTGGTCTAAATCGAGAAATATTGGAGTTCAAAAATTGCCCTTTGGGAGCCGACTTTTAAGCCCCTAGGACGCATATTAAGCGAGATATTCGCATTTAAAGTTTGAACTTGGATTTTTGCCCATAACTTGTTGTAAAATTGGTCTTATTCAAAGTTAGGCACAGCAATGGAAAGGGAATGATTCCTAGATCACAATCCTGAAATTTCAGCCATCTAGGTGGTCTAGATCGAGAAATATTGGAGTTCAAAAATTGCCCTTGGGGAGCCGACTTTTAAGCCCCTAGGACGCATATTAAGCGAGATATTCGCATTTAAAGTTTGAACTTGGATTTTTGCCCATAACTTGTTGTAAAATTGGTCTTATTCAAAGTTAGGCACAGCAATGGAAAGGGAATGATTCCTAGATCACAATCCTGAAATTTCAGCCATCTAGGTGGTCTAAATCGAGAAATATTGGAGTTCAAAAATTGCCCTTTGGGAGCCGACTTTTAAGCCCCTAGGACGCATATTAAGCGAGATATTCGCATTTAAAGTTTGAACTTGGATTTTTGCCCATAACTTGTTGTAAAATTGGTCTTATTCAAAGTTAGGCACAGCAATGGAAAGGGAATGATTCCTAGATCACAATCCTGAAATTTCAGCCATCTAGGTGGTCTAGATCGAGAAATATTGGAGTTCAAAAATTGCCCTTGGGGAGCCGACTTTTAAGCCCCTAGGACGCATATTAAGCGAGATATTCGCATTTAAAGTTTGAACTTGGATTTTTGCCCATAACTTGTTGTAAAATTGGTCTTATTCAAAGATAGGCACAGCAATGGAAAGGGAATGATTCCTAGATCACAATCCTGAAATTTCAGCCATCTAGGTGGTCTAGATCGAGAAATATTGGAGTTCAAAAATTGCCCTTGGGGAGCCGACTTTTAAGCCCCTAGGACGCATATTAAGCGAGATATTCGCATTTAAAGTTTGAACTTGGATTTTTGCCCATAACTTGTTGTAAAATTGGTCTTATTCAAAGTTAGGCACAGCAATGGAAAGGGAATGATTCCTAGATCACAATCCTGAAATTTCAGCCATCTAGGTGGTCTAAATCGAGAAATATTGGAGTTCAAAAATTGCCCTTTGGGAGCCGACTTTTAAGCCCCTAGGACGCATATTAAGCGAGATATTCGCATTTAAAGTTTGAACTTGGATTTTTGCCCATAACTTGTTGTTAAATTGGTCTTATTCAAAGTTAGGCACAGCAATGGAAAGGGAATGATTCCTAGATCACAATCCTGAAATTTCAGCCATCTAGGTGGTCTAGATCGAGAAATATTGGAGTTCAAAAATTGCCCTTGGGGAGCCGACTTTTAAGCCCCTAGGACGCATATTAAGCGAGATATTCGCATTTAAAGTTTGAACTTGGATTTTTGCCCATAACTTGTTGTAAAATTGGTCTTATTCAAAGATAGGCACAGCAATGGAAAGGGAATGATTCCTAGATCACAATCCTGAAATTTCAGCCATCTAGGTGGTCTAGATCGAGAAATATTGGAGTTCAAAAATTGCCCTTGGGGAGCCGACTTTTAAGCCCCTAGGACGCATATTAAGCGAGATATTCGCATTTAAAGTTTGAACTTGGATTTTTGCCCATAACTTGTTGTAAAATTGGTCTTATTCAAAGTTAGGCACAGCAATGGAAAGGGAATGATTCCTAGATCACAATCCTGAAATTTCAGCCATCTAGGTGGTCTAGATTGAGAAATATTGGAGTTCAAAAATTGCCCTTTGGGAGCCGACTTTTAAGCCCCTAGGACGCATATTAAGCGAGATATTCGCATTTAAAGTTTGAACTTGGATTTTTGCCCATAACTTGTTGTAAAATTGGTCTTATTCAAAGATAGGCACAGCAATGGAAAGGGAATGATTCCTAGATCACAATCCTGAAATTTCAGCCATCTAGGTGGTCTAGATCGAGAAATATTGGAGTTCAAAAATTGCCCTTTGGGAGCCGACTTTTAAGCCCCTAGGACGCATATTAAGCGAGATATTCGCATTTAAAGTTTGAACTTGGATTTTTGCCCATAACTTGTTGTAAAATTGGTCTTATTCAAAGTTAGGCACAGCAATGGAAAGGGAATGATTCCTAGATCACAATCCTGAAATTTCAGCCATCTAGGTGGTCTAGATCGAGAAATATTGGAGTTCAAAAATTGCCCTTGGGGAGCCGACTTTTAAGCCCCTAGGACGCATATTAAGCGAGATATTCGCATTTAAAGTTTGAACTTGGATTTTTGCCCATAACTTGTCGTAAAATTGGTCTTATTCAAAGTTAGGCACAGCAATGGAAAGGGAATGATTCCTAGATCACAATCCTGAAATTTCAGCCATCTAGGTGGTCTAAATCGAGAAATATTGGAGTTCAAAAATTGCCCTTTGGGAGCCGACTTTTAAGCCCCTAGGACGCATATTAAGCGAGATATTCGCATTTAAAGTTTGAACTTGGATTTTTGCCCATAACTTGTTGTAAAATTGGTCTTATTCAAAGTTAGGCACAGCAATGGAAAGGGAATTATTCCTAGATCACAATCCTGAAATTTCAGCCATCTAGGTGGTCTAGATCGAGAAATATTGGAGTTCAAAAATTGCCCTTTGGGAGCCGACTTTTAAGCCCCTAGGACGCATATTAAGCGAGATATTCGCATTTAAAGTTTGAACTTGGATTTTTGCCCATAACTTGTTGTAAAATTGGTCTTATTCAAAGTTAGGCACAGCAATGCAAAGGGAATGATTCCTAGATCACAATCCTGAAATTTCAGCCATCTAGGTGGTCTAGATCGAGAAATATTGGAGTTCAAAAATTGCCCTTGGGGAGCCGACTTTTAAGCCCCTAGGACGCATATTAAGCGAGATATTCGCATTTAAAGTTTGAACTTGGATTTTTGCCCATAACTTGTTGTAAAATTGGTCTTATTCAAAGATAGGCACAGCAATGGAAAGGGAATGATTCCTAGATCACAATCCTGAAATTTCAGCCATCTAGGTGGTCTAGATCGAGAAATATTGGAGTTCAAAAATTGCCCTTGGGGAGCCGACTTTTAAGCCCCTAGGACGCATATTAAGCGAGATATTCGCATTTAAAGTTTGAACTTGGATTTTTGCCCATAACTTGTTGTAAAATTGGTCTTATTCAAAGTTAGGCACAGCAATGGAAAGGGAATGATTCCTAGATCACAATCCTGAAATTTCAGCCATCTAGGTGGTCTAGATCGAGAAATATTGGAGTTCAAAAATTGCCCTTTGGGAGCCGACTTTTAAGCCCCTAGGACGCATATTAAGCGAGATATTCGCATTTAAAGTTTGAACTTGGATTTTTGCCCATAACTTGTTGTAAAATTGGTCTTATTCAAAGTTAGGCACAGCAATGGAAAGGGAATGATTTCTAGATCACAATCCTGAAATTTCAGCCATTTAGGTGGTCTAGATCGAGAAATATTGGAGTTCAAAAATTGCCCTTGGGGAGCCGACTTTTAAGCCCCTAGGACGCATATTAAGCGAGATATTCGCATTTAAAGTTTGAACTTGGATTTTTGCCCATAACTTGTTGTAAAATTGGTCTTATTCAAAGATAGGCACAGCAATGGAAAGGGAATGATTCCTAGATCACAATCCTGAAATTTCAGCCATCTAGGTGGTCTAGATCGAGAAATATTGGAGTTCAAAAATTGCCCTTGGGGAGCCGACTTTTAAGCCCCTAGGACGCATATTAAGCGAGATATTCGCATTTAAAGTTTGAACTTGGATTTTTGCCCATAACTTGTTGTAAAATTGGTCTTATTCAAAGATAGGCACAGCAATGGAAAGGGAATGATTCCTAGATCACAATCCTGAAATTTCAGCCATCTAGGTGGTCTAGATCGAGAAATATTGGAGTTCAAAAATTGCCCTTGGGGAGCCGACTTTTAAGCCCCTAGGACGCATATTAAGCGAGATATTCGCATTTAAAGTTTGAACTTGGATTTTTGCCCATAACTTGTTGTAAAATTGGTCTTATTCAAAGTTAGGCACAGCAATGGAAAGGGAATGATTCCTAGATCACAATCCTGAAATTTCAGCCATCTAGGTGGTCTAGATTGAGAAATATTGGAGTTCAAAAATTGCCCTTTGGGAGCCGACT
>CAKKTC010000368.1:7500-24681 GCA_920104205.1 Eupeodes latifasciatus
AATGCTCGAAAAAGTTAGCCAAAATTGGACTTTCCGAATGGACCACCTAAGACGCAGCCGCGGTCAACATTTAAATGAAATTATCTTCAAAAAGTAAATGTCATGGACCATACTAACGTTTCAAATAAAGAATCGATGAGATTTTGCAAATTTTATGCGTTTTATTTTTAAAAAAGTTCTCAAGCTCTTAAAAAATCACCCATTATATGTTTTTGTTTAGAAGAAATATTAAAATTGTTGTTTTCCTTGAAGAGGAGGCATCTTATTTATGTATATATTTTTTCATTTTTCATTTCAGTTTATACAAATATATTTTGTTTTTCTAAAAGAAGTACATATGTCAAAATTGTGGTTCCTTGAAGAGGTTACAAAAATTTATGTATTTTATTTATATATATACTTTTCCTTGAAGAGGTAGCAATTTATACAGATATATTTTGTTTTTCTAAAAGAAGTATTAAAGTTGTTGCCTTTCTTGAAGAGGTTACAAAAGTTATTTATCATTTTGCTTAATCTATTTATACACTATAAATATATCTACATTTTTATTTTTGGTAATTCAATAAATACTTATTTTGTGTGGTGTGAACAACGCGAAGAATATTTTCTAAAACTCAATCTCCTAGTAAGATCAAGTGCAAATTGTATGCCTTTTTTATCTTGTTTGATGTCTTTGTCTGTCTGTTACGTTATAACAGAGTGGGTGTGATTTTCGTTGGTGGTGTTTGTTTTAATGTATGGTGAGAAATGATAGTGTTTGGTAAAACATTAGGTAAAGGTGGAGGAGGAATGTTCTTGGGTTTTTCTATTAACATTCTTGAATCAATATGGAGATATGTATCTGATTTTCGGGCCGTTCTATCCGAACGACAACTACTTCGACAATGCACGCTTGAGCGGCTTTATCCCACCAGAGGCATTCCTCTATCTAGACCAGTGCGGCATGATACAGGATAGATTGGCAGTGCCGCTTATCTACCACGTCAGGCGAAAAACCGTAGACCGGCGGCTCCTGTATGAACGGGGCATCCTCGCTCGTGATAGAGCGGAGCTGCTTCGGTTCAGTAGGGCTGTGTCCGAAAAGGACCGCATTGATAGGGTGAAGCAGGAGAACCAGTTTTGGTGGCTTCAAACTGCAACTGATAATGGGTAATCCGGGGTGGGGTATTTTTGCCTTGGCCGGCTTACATACTTGTTTTAGTCTTAAGTTTTAGGTTTAAGTAGAGCAGGAATGGTGGCACAATAAAATAAAAAAAAAAAAAAAAAAAAAAAAAAAAAAAAAGTATAAAAAAACAAAATCTCATAAAATACAAAACAAAAAAAAAAAGAAATCAAAAAAACAAAAAAAAAAAAAAAAATGCAAACACATATCACAGACAATATTATAAAAATCCTCGATGGAATTGCAAATAGAAGGACATAGTTGTTTTGCCGCTGTGGTTGTTCTAGTTTTAAGTAGTTTGTAGGTAGATTAGGTAATTTTAAGTTTTATTTCAAGGACTTTAGTATGTAAGTAAAAACCCCAAAAAATGATAAAGATTTTAGTTTTTAAACTTTTCTAAAAAAAAAAACAAATTGAAATAAATAAAACAATCTTAGTTCGTAGGCCGAAAGGCATTAATTTTAAGAATCATGAATTTCTTAGAGCGCCCGATTAGGGCCAGTAAGTTATATTTAAGTAGAATTAATTAGGCTAGTTTCCCATTTTGTCTAGCATGTAAGTAGAGTTAAGTTTAAATGAATAAAAAAAATGAATTTAAAAAAAAAAAAAAAAAAAAATGGAGATATGTACATATATGTATTAAACTTAGCTTGTTTGAAAACTTCAAATATTAATGTTTTTAGTTCATTTTGGGGTTGGTTACTTATGGGTAACGACAAAGCAATGTTTGATAGTTTTGTCCTATTGCATTCACTTACGATGTCTTTCAAACTGTTTGAAATTTTTTCTCGGTCTGTCGGGCTTCTTAAGGGTAAAGGTAATGTCACGATGTAGTAAAGCACATTTGTAGGTTGGAGTTTATGGGTCAAGACTTCGCAGATTTCTGGTTTTTTGAAATTAGGTAAACGAGTTTTCAAAATCTTTTCGTCTGTTGTTTCTACAAGAGGCAGTATAATAGCTTTAAAGTTTACTTTATTATTTAGGAATATTGATCCCTTTTTTTCGATTATATTAAAATTTAACTTGGGTTCTGTTGTATTTGTACTTGTTCCGGCGATCATGTCGTTTCTTTCTTCTTGTGCCCGTCTTTGGTTTCGGGTTGTTACTAATACTTTGGTTTCATCATTGGGTTCAATGCGACTTAAGGCGTCAGCATTCGTGTTGAATTTTCCCTTTTTATGTACAATCTTGTATTCGTATTCTTCTAACAAGATTCTCCATCGCATGAGCCTAGACGTAGGATCTTTTCTTCCTATTAACCATTGTAATGAACTGTGGTCGGTGACAATAGTAAATTTTCTTCCATAAATATATGGTCGAAATTGTGTCAGGGCGTAGATTATCGCAAGAAGTTCTTTTTCTGACGTAGTGTATTTGGTTTCCGCCTTGTTAAGAGTACGACTGGCAAAGAAAATTGGTTTATCTTTGCCAATGGGACCTTGTGAAAGTACAGCGCCTAATGCGATGTCACTTACATCAGTGGTTACTAGAAATTCCTGATCAAAATCCGGGTATGTTAAAATGGGAGGATTAATAATTTTCTCTTTTAAAGTTCTGAAAGCCTCGTCGCAAAAATTGTCCCAACGAAAAGTTACGTTTTTTTTGGGCAACGTTGTTAATGGTTTTGCTATTTCCGCAAAGTTTGGGATGAACTTTTGATAATACCCTACGAATCCAAGAAAAGATTTAATATCTTTTGGTTTCTTAGGTACTGGGAACGTTTTCACAGCTTTGGTTTTTTCAGGGTTGGGTTTAATTCCCTCCTCTGAGATAACATGTCCTAGGTAAGTGAGTTCTTTTCTGATAAAATGGCATTTTTCGTTCTGAAGTTTCAGGTTATTCTCTCTTAATCGATTTAAAACTTTGATTAGTCTAGCATTGTGGTCCTTTAAATCATAGCCATTAATAACTATGTCGTCCACGTATACAAAACATTCGATTCCCTGCAGTCCCATTAGTACATTATTCATAAGCCGTTGAAAAGTGGCTGGGGCGTTTTTTAGTCCGAATGGCATACGATTGTATTCATAATGACCGAACGGAGTACTGAAAGCTGTTTTTGCTTTATCCCTTTTATCAATAACAATTTGATGAAATCCTTTTGCTAGATCGAGTGTACTAAAGTACTTAGCTCTTCCCAACTGGTCTAAGATATCAGTTATATTGGGTAAGGAGTAAGCATCTCCGACGGTGACTTCGTTTAACTTTCTGAAGTCAACTATCACCCTCCATCGTTTCGTTCCATCTTGACCTGCTGTTTTTGGAACTAATAGTAAAGGGGAGTTCCATGGGCTGTTGCTTGGTTGTACTACACCATCTTCTAGCATTTCATTAATTTGTTTATGAATTTCCTGCCTAGTCCTTTCTGGGTGTCTATAAGGTCTTGTATATAGAGGGGGCTTGTCTTCACCTGTAATAATTCTATGTTCTATAGCGTTTGTATGAGTGAGGTGATCGCCCTCAAGGTAAAAGAGGTCATTGTATTCGCGACAAATGTCCAGAATGGTTTTTTTTCATCGGCGGCGTTACAATGTTCGAACTCTAAAAGTGACTCTAATTTCTTTAACCTATTCTTCACAGGGTCCTTTAAACTATTTGTCTCGATAACGATATAGTCATCGAGATTTTTGTATTTCATGTCAATTGTATTGATGTTTATTTTTTGGTCTGAGTCTAAAATGTTCATCAGAAGTACCTTAATTTTGGAGTTTCTTTGTTGGGTAATGGTTTCATCCAAGTATATTCCTGTAGCTATTTCACGTTTTTCTGTAACCAAATATTTTGCACCTTCTTCTTTACACGGAATTTCTACTATTTGTTGTGTTCTCGGTCTTAAAATAATTGTTCCCGTCTGTTTGGTTCAAAATTTTTTATTAATTCCGTCTTATATTTTTTATTTTTAAAATTTTTATTTTCGTTGTGATTGTTAGAGAAATTTGTTGTATTGGTTTCAAGGTAACTATGTGGGATTTGTGAGAAGGTTGGGTTGAAAGCTTTTGTATGGTTTTTGTCGAGGTTCATTTCCAAAGAATCTTTATTATCTGAAATGTCAGTAGATTCCCGTGGTGTGATTTCAGCTTCTATTACTATGTGTACGGGTACATCTAGGACTTTAGAATTTGCTGCACCTATGTACGTGGTTTGGTTCCTCTTTCTCATACCTAGTTTTTTCATTGCCGTTTTTACCCGTAGGTTGCACCTCGAAAGGTGTTTTACGGTCTCCTCTTCTTCTCGATAACCTCACATTTGGCTACTTTTTCTACCTTTTGGGGTTTAAAAAAATGTTGTCCGTCACATAAACGCACGACTGCAGCTGCGGTTACTTCCAGCTGTCGTTTTTCATAATCAACCTCAACTCAAACCTGTCGAGAAAATCGTTTCCCAGTATTCCATCATAAAGTAAATGTATTTTATTCGTAAGTATTTGGAATGGGTGTTCCAAATACGATGTATTTTTTCCGTCATAAATTTCTAATGTTCCCGTTATTTCTCCCATAGTTCTCACAGATTCGCCAGCTATGGTGGAGATAACACAGGAATTTTTAGAATTTGCGTAAGGTGAGTCGTTTTTGACCAAGCAGATGTCTGCGCCGGTGTCTATTAAAAATGTAGAATATTCTTTTGGTGTCCCTTGCATTTTAAGACGAATTACTGGGTCTTTAAATTCAGGGCAGAATTTCAAAATCATTTTTAAATTTATTGGTTTTGAGTATAATGAACTTCGGCAACAACCTTTTGTCCCTGGGTGGAGTTGCCGATTTGCTCCACCCCGCATTCGTTTTCCGACTCGATTTTATCGAGATCGTATTGCGGTTGGTGTGAACAACAGTGTCGTAATTCGTGAGTCGAATTACCTTCAAATGGGTTTTTATTTTGTTTGTCTGTGGATGCAGAATTATTTGTAGTCGGGTTTGCTTGGTTTCGGGAGTGTGATAACCGTAAACGACAGTCACTCTCAGTATGGTACAACTTATGACAATAGTTGCACTTGAGAGATGGTTCGGTCTTAGTTACGTTTTGGAAGTTTGTATTCCGGTAACATATGTGGCCGAAGTGTGACCTGTTTTATTGCAAATCTGACAGATTTTTGGTTGGTTTTGGTTGAGTCTGACGAAACATGAAGCTGCTGTGTGACCCAATTTACCACATTTCTGGCAAGTAACCCTTGTGTCTGTATTTCTGTATGTATTTGTGGATCTGTTTTGTTCAATGTCTAGCCGAGGAGATTGTGCAATGCCATAATCAATGGCTGCTTTCAGGTCCATGGCATTGAATACTTTTACCAATAATCGTAGTTGTGAGTTCCTAAGTCCGTCTTCGAAGGAGCGTAAAGCTGTTTGTTTGTTCTCGGAAATGAGATAGGTTCGTATTGCCTGGTCGGTCGTACTTTGGTATGTCGCCCTGTCTAATTTTTGTAGCAAACGGGTTATTCGTTCGCCGAAGTCTTTTACGTCTTCCCTTGAGTTTTGTCGCGCGGATATTAGCTCAGTTTGAGAGTTTGACCGTGAAACTGTTGGAGTCTGGCAATTCCCTCTCCTTTGACATTTATCCTGTGCCATATGCGCCCTCTTGTATTCATATCTTGTATTACTCCTTGTATTCAAAGTTCAGACATAACGAATAAATTCTTTACTTCATTTTGTATTTTCAATCCAAGCGGACGTATTTTCACTTATATCTCTGATAGGTTATGGGCCCAGTCCCAAAAGATACTTCGAATTAAAAGCAAATTAAAATTTATCTTTTAACTATGGCCAACGCCATACGTATCGAAACTTTATCCAAAAGTAATTTTGAGATATGGAAAATACAGATGGAATCCGTTCTCATTAAAAACGAGACAGGGTCTACGTCAGCGGCGACAAGCCAAAGCCTGAAATAACAGGCCACGATGCAGCTGCTCAGACAGCATCACGAAGTCTCTTAGATGCATGGATAGTAGAAGATCGAAAGGCCAAATCGGATCTCATACTGGCCATAAGTCCATCTGAACTGAGTCAAATCAGAGGATGCTCAACTTCGAGAGAGATCTGGACTAAACTCGAAGCCACATACGCATCAAAAGGACCCGCCCGAAAAGCGAATTTGTTGAAGCAGCTGACACAAAATAAGATGATGGATGGCGACGACGTAAGGGATTACTTATCCAAATTCTTCGAAATAGTCGACAGACTTCAAAATATGGAAGTCAACATAAATGATGAGTTACTATCTGTTATGTTGCTGTACAGTCTACCTGAAAATTTCAGATGTGCAATAGAGTCAAGAGACAATCTTCCTGACATCGAATCGCTAAAGGTCAAGATCATCGAAGAGCATGATGCAAGAATCAGTAAGAATAATGATCGATCATCGGGGGCACTTCTTGCAAAACAATACAACAACAGGCAGTCCGAAGAAAATCCGAGCGAGAAAACAAAACAACCCTTCAAGTACATCTGCAATTACTGCGGCAAGAAAGGACACAAGGCGGTGGAATGTTTCAAGAAGAAAGAACTGAAAAGCAGCGCAGCACATTCCCACAAATCGTATTTTCTCGACACATCCAACAATATTTCCCAAGCTCGATGGTGCTTAGATAGTGGATGCACTTCACATGTGTGTAAGGATGCATCCCTCCTTCAGAACCAAACACCAACTCGATCGAGTTTGAAGCTTGCAACATCTGCATCATCCTCCATCACAGCTAAGGGAGACGTATCGATATCGACATGGAATGGAAATGAAAATATCGATATTAGACTCAACAACACACTGTTTGTCCCCGACCGTCGCACCAACCTGATATCCGTATCCAAAATTGTAGACCAAGGTGATGTAGTTGTGTTCACCAAGGACAAAGCCTTCATACAAGATACCAACAAAGGCACCAAAATCGTAGCCGAACGTGACGGCGACTTGTTTTACGTTTGTGCAGATAAAAATGAAAGTCACATCGCAACCAACAATAACCCCGGAGATCCTGAGTCATGGCACCGAAAACTTGGTCACTTGAATTCACACGATCTGTTGCTCATGTCCAAAAAACATTTCATTCCCGTGCTGAAAGAAAGCCCAAAAACCTCCGAAACATGTGTAGCATCAAAATTAACCCGGTTGCCTTTTCAAAATCGAAGCGAACGCTTTAATGAATTGTTGGAAATCATACACAGTGACGTATGTGGACCCATGCGCACTGAATCTCACGGTGGATCTCGTTATTTCATAACATTCATCGATGACCATAGTCGATTTTGTATGATATACTTCATACGGGGCAAAGATGAAGTTGCCTCAAAGTTCATTGAGTACAAAAATTTCGCAGAAGCACAAAGTGGTCGAAGAATAAAAGCACTGCAATCAGACAACGGGACCGAATACTGCAACAGAGTAATGGACAACATTTTAAAAGAACACGGTATCAAGCGTTGGCTCACGATTGTGTATACTCCGGAGCAAAACGGTGTCGCCGAAAGGAAAAATCGTACCTTAGTAGAATCGGCGAGATGTATGTTAAGGGAATCCGGTCTCCCATCAACTTTTTGGGCTGAAGCTGTAGCCACAGCAAATCATATTAGAAATCGATGCGTCACCAAAAGTCTAGAAGGAGAATTGCCTTACAAGTTGTGGAACCAAAAATTACCAACTTTGAATAACCTGCATACATTTGGCGACAAGGTTTACATCCTGGACAAGACTGTCGAAAAAGGCAAGTTTGATGATAGAGGTCTAGAGCGAATTTTTGTTGGTTATCCCGACACACAGAAGGGCTACAGAGTGTGGCTCCCATCTCAACAAAAAATTTGCGTTTCAAGAGACATCAAATTTATCGATAATTATGAAAGCCAAGGTAATTTCAGCGAATTTACAAACGAAGATACATTTAATGGTCGTTTCAATTTGGAAGATGTGAATGCTTCAACGACAATTGATATTAAAAATAAATCTACATAAATAATGAATTTAAATCTGAAAATGCAAAATCTGAGTTTAAAAATGTTTCGACTGCTGAGAAAATTGAAAAAATAGAAAAGGCGGAGTGTTCCAGAGATGAAGAAGGAACACCAAAGGTATCTAAAACCTACAGAAATGCACCTGGAAGGCCTACAAAATTCAGAACTGGACATAGAGGTCGTCCAAGAAAAATCTTCAACAAAGTGGAAGACAATGAAGAAGCCGTTTGTGAACCAGTGCCTGACGAAACTAACGATGGTGAAGTACAATCAGAAAATTATGATTTTGTAATGAACGCTTCTGAAGTCCCTATATCTCAAGCCATTTCTGGCGATGACAAATCCGATTGGGAAGAAGCTATTTACACGGAGTTCAGAAATTTAATCGCAAACAACATATGGAAAGTCGTTAAGAAGCCCGAGAAAGTTAAGACAATTGGCTGCAGAATAGTTTTACGAAATAAATGGTCCGCGGATGGTACACTCGAAAGGCGAAAGGCTAGGTTAGTAGCAAAAGGGTTCTCACAAAAACCTGGAGTTGATTTCCACGACACGTTCGCGCCTGTCGCTAGACTAGGTTCGTTAAGATTACTTATTACTTATTGTCACAATTGGACATTACATCAGCTTATTTGAACGGCAAAGTTGACGAAGACATCTTCATGGACAAACCTCAGTTCTTGGAAGTCATGTTGCAGATGTCCACAAGTGATGACGATGGGAACCTCAGAGTTCTGTCAGGAAAAATGCTGAAGGATCTTCAAGGCGGTTCCAATAGGGTTTGTTAACTCCAAAAAGCATTATATGGTCTTCACCAGTCAGGACGCCAATGGAACATCGAGATTGATGGTATATTGAAGAAAACGGGTTTAGTTCCAACAGACTCTGACCCGTGCGTTTATCACGACAAACACAAGAAAACTTTTATCCTTTTGTACGTTGATGATATCCTCGTATTTTCATCTGACCAAATCATGGAAAATAACATCAAGCAAACTCTTACCAAGCACTTCACTGTACGAGACCTTGGAGCAGCCAAATGCTGCCTAGGCATTCAAATCAAAACTTTACCACAAAAGATACAACTATCGCAGAGTGGATATATCGAAGACGTCTTGAAAAGATTCGGAATGGAAAACAGTAAACCAGTCGCAACTCCCATGGTTATTGATCGAAAACTTTTAAAGGACAGCGCATGCTCCACCGACGACCAATGTGAGAAACCTTATCGGGAGCTACTAGGAGCGTTGATGTACCTTGCTCTGGCGACGCGCCCGGACATCGCATACTCGGTAAGTGCACTTAGCCAATATAACAACTGCTTCAGAAACGAACATTGGATCGCAGCAAAGCGCATCCTGCGCTACCTTAGAGGTACAACTCATCTCGGTCTTGAATTCGGAAAGGACGACAAACCATCAATTTGCTACGTTGACGCTGATTGGGGAAATTGCCCTCTCGATCGTCGATCCTATACTGGTTCAGCGTTTGTATTTGGAAAGGCTTCAATATCTTGGGAATCACGCAAGCAACGTACAGTGGCTCTATCCTCGACCGAAGCCGAGTACATGGCTATCAGCGATGCTAGTAGAGAGGCAGTTCACTTGTCAACATTTTTAAAAGAATTAGGATACAATCATCTTAGCCAAATAAAGATATACAATGACAACCAAGGAGCTGGAAAGTTGGCCGAGAATCCAGTGTACCACTCTCGATCGAAACACATCGACATCAGATATCATTTTGTCCGTGAAGTAATCAGAAATTCATCCATAACACTCGATTATATTCCGACGGAGAAAATGGTCGCAGACATTTTAACCAAGCCGTTGACTAAAGCAAGGCACGATAGGTGCTCGATTGGACTTGGACTTCATCTTCTTTGGACAACGAATTGAGAAGGGGTGTTGGAGTCTGGCAATTCCCTCTCCTTTGACATTTATCTTGTGCCATATGCGCCCTCTTGTATTCATATCTTGTATTACTCCTTGTATTCAAAGTTCAGACATAACGAATAAATTCTTTACTTCATTTTGTATTTTTAATCCAAGCGGACGTATTTTCACTTATATCTCTGATAGAAACACGTTCTTTAAACTGTCCTTCTAGTTCGGCTACTAGTTCGGCCCATGTGTTTAAAGTTTTGTATTGGGTCAGTTCGAAAGCTACCCCTTGTAGTCTTGTTTTGACAATGCTTAGGAATAAAGCATGTTGAGTGGGTTCTTGGATGTAAGAAAAAAGGATGTTGCCGCAAGCGACAAATTTATCTATTTCTTCAGGATTTCCACCGAACACCGGAACAATGTTGTTTACGTCATTTAAGGTGATTTTTACTTCCATTTTTGAAGAGATGGATACAGGGGTGGGGTCAGAAATAGGGGTAAGGTTTTGTGTTGTCGTATGTTCGTGGTAAGGTAGTACCTCAAAGAACTTTACCACCGATATTTGCTTTCGCATGGACGGAATTGTCGTAAAATTATCGTCAAGTCAAGTTAAGTTATAGGGGGAAGGAATGTATTTTGCGTTTTGTTCAATACAAGACAAGATAGTAAATAATAAGGATAAGGTTGTGAAAATTGTGGAAATACAAATTTATATGCATGTTTAGTTTTCAAATATATCTACCTTAATTTATTTATTTTTTTATGATGTCTTAAGTTGCTGGTGTGATGTTGTTGATGCTGTTGCTGTTGCTGGTTTCGTTGATGTTTATGATGTCTTAGGTTGCTGGTTTTCGTTGATGTTGTTGGTGTTTATGATGTCTTAGGTTGCTGGTTTCGTTGATGTTGTTGATGCTGTGCCAGGCAGACTTCACGCCTTAAAGTTGTAGATTACGACCTGGTCTTTTCACTACCTATATTTTGCCTCCGCGTCCTCTTGAAGGAATTCGCCAGGTCTTATGGTCATAGGATTTTTCACAAATAAAAAAAAAAATTTCACTTTCTGGTGTTTAGCCCCAGAACGCCTCAACATTAACTCTTGTTATTTGGTACGGGATTTTGAGTAATCCCACCGCTGCCACCAAAATGTTGTACGTTCTCAACCGTGCTTTCGCTTTATGTTGCGAGAAGAGTGAGAATACGGACAGGAAAGATTTGAGAAATAAAAGAATCTTTATTTAACTTGTTTAAGTTTTTAATTTTAATTTTTATTTTTTTTTATTTAAAACAAAGGCCCGCTGTCTTAAGCTAGGCTGCGACCTTGTTAGATAATGGATTAAAGTTTTAATTTCCTTTTAATTTTCTTTTTAAAAAACAAAGGCCCGCTGTCTTTAGCTAGGCTGCGACCTTGTTTGATGTTATGGTAAATCTTTCTGTCACTTTCTTAAACTATTCCTGTCTTTTTATACTTTTTCTTTAACCAATTTTCCTCAATACACATGCATTTTTCCAACTATCATCCACCAACCGATGATTACACAATTGGTTCTATTTGGTAATATTGACCCACTTGAAAATATTCAATAATTAATTGAGACCTAGTTGGAATTTTAAATATTATATAAATTCATAATATTCCGAACTGTTGGTCACAAAAGTGCCGCCGCATCATATTTCACACATACCCACTTCACTCATAGTGTCGACCCTTGCTACGATGCATTCTCAGCATTATTTAGTATGGGTATTCCTCAATGTCTGCAATTAGTGCATTGCATTTGTTTACAATCCGTTGGACATTGGATATTCATTACTCATAGCAGTTTATGGGTTTTGACGTAGCTATGACGAGTGAATATTATGATGACCTTGTAATGGTTTATTTGTGAGTCAATGTATAGTGTATATATCGGTGATTGAAGTGTTTGGAAAAACGCGCGGCATTAGGGAAAATGTATATGTTGGGAGGTTGGTATGTAGTGCGATCACTATAGCTGTTTAGCCTCCTTGGATGCCGCTTCCACTCCCATTTCCGTCTTTTTGTCGTAGACGTACTTCCTTTCTTTTGCTAGGAGATTGATGGGCGTCACTCCTGCAACTACTAAGACAGCTGGTTCCGATACGGTTCGGTATGAGCTAGCTACTCGTAAAGCTCCACGTCTTTGTACTGCCGCCATCTGCTTCCGATACTTTTCTTGCCGTAGTGCATCGGCCCAGATCTCGCTTCCGTAGAGTAGAATGGAGTGCGTTGTCGTCATCAGTAGCTTCCGCTTGCTTGCAGAAGGTCCACCTGTGTTCGCCATGAGTCTGCTCAGGGCTGCTGTGGTTTTTGATGCTCGTTCTGCTGCTACTTTTATCTGCTGCCAGAAAGACAGCTTCGTGTCAAGCCTCATTCTCAGGTATTTAACCGCTTCTTTGCTGCCTATGACGTCGGGCCCGATTTGGAAGTCGATCCATGTGGGGATCCTTTTCTTCGTTAGCAGGACTATCTCAGTTTTTTCTGTTGCCAGGTTAAGACCGTGTTGCTCCATCCAGTATATTACCCGGCGCATGACCTGGTTCAGCTTCCAATGCGCATTTTCGGTGTTTTTTGCCGTTATAACCGCGGCAATGTCGTCTGCATACCCTACCAAGAACGAATTTTCCGACATCTCCATGCGGAGGACGCCATCGTAGGAGACGTTCCACAGGTCAGGTCGCAGGATTGATCCTTGCGCTGCTCCAGAGGTAATTTGTTTCCTTTTGGTTCCTTCCTTGGTCTCGTAGATCAGCTCCCGATCTCTGAGATAGTCCTTCACGATCCGCAAGAGGTAGTCTGGGATGCTAAAGGTGATCTCAAGCGCATTTAGCATATCGCTCCATCTGGCCGAGTTGAAGGCATTTCTGACATCCAGAGTTGCCAGAAGTACGATTTGCCTCGAGTAGTGGTTTCCCTGTTGGGTGATTTGGGTAGCCTTCACTACCTCATCGATGGCTCCGATCATAGAGTGGCCTTCCCTGAAGCCGTGCTGCCTTTCCGATAGATCTCCTGATGCCTGTACTGCTGCTGTGATCCGTGGTTTTAGCATCCTCTCCAAGAGCTTCCCTGCGGTGTTTAGCATACACAGGTCTGTATGCAGATGGGGAATCTGGATCACCTTTTCCCTTACTGATTAGTACCAAACGTTGTGTCTTCCAGCACTTGAGAAAGACCCCTTCCTCCAAGCAGCTGTTGAACATGTTGAGCAACAGTTCTGGACATACCCGTGCGGTAACTTTCAGCACTTCCGTTGGGGTCCCGTCTGGTCCAGGGGCTCTTTTATTTTGTGCCGTTTCCACAGCTGATCTCAGCTCTTCTACACTGAAGGGTGGTACGTCCTGTCGTTGGGCCGCTTGGTGCCGGGCGGCCTGACTGGGTGAGTTGGGTAGAGTGTGTTAACTATGTGCGCCATCTTTTCTTCATCCAGGGTGGGGCTAGCCGACTGAGCTCCAAGTTTCCGCATCACAATCTTATAGCCTAGTCCCCAAGGGTCGCTGTTGATGTCCTGGCGGAGATCCTCCCACTTCTGTCTTTTGCTCGAACTGATGGCGTTCTTGAGCTCTGACCGTTTGCTTCTGAATTCCGCGAGGTCGTTTTCTATTGCCACAGCGTGTCTTCTTCTTCCCCTGGTGACTTTGCGTCTAAGTTGCAGGCATCTTCTTCGAAGCTCTGCAATCTCGTCTGTCCACCAGTATACGGGATCTCTGCTTCTGTTCTGAAGTCCTCTTTTTCTGGGCATCGAGGCGTCGCATGCTAGCCGGATCAGTTCCATTGTGGCTTCCGCTTTGGCTTCCGCAGATCCCCTTCTTTCCAAAACAGCGGTTTTTCCTTCTTCTACCACAGAAGTGAAGATATCTTCGTTCAGCCTGTTAATGTTCAACCTTGGAGCTTGGGCTTGGTTTCGGATGGTGGTTCTTTGGGTGTCCTCTAGTTCAAAGATAATATATTGATGGTCGCTGCCCGTGTAGTCTTCGATAACTCTCCAGTTTCGTATCTTTGCGGATGTGGATTCCGTTGCAAAGGTCACGTCTGATATCGTGCCTATGCAGCCAGGTCTTCTAAAAGTGGGTGTGTTTCCTACATTCACAATGTTCAAGCCACGTCGCGCTGCCATCTCGAGTATTTGCCTTCCTCGTGAGTCCGTAGTTGGCATTCCCCACTCTTGTCCTCTGGCATTGAAATCTCCAGCGACTAGGATTTCTCCCTCAGTTCCATTTAGGAAGTCCTCTAAATCTTCTAGTTTCTGGCGGAATTCTTCGATTCTGTCGGTTGGGCTGAAGTATATGCTAGCTATCGTTAGCTTTCCACTTTTCACCCATGCGAAGCCTATTTCTGTCCCTTTTTTTCAATGGGGAATTTCCTCCTATCGGGAATCCAAATTGCAGCAGTTTTGAGCACATCCGGTATCCAGTTTGGTCCATCCTTGTCACAGTATTGCTCGCTAATGATGACGATTTCAGCCCGCAATTCCGAGATAAGTTTCGTCAGGAGGCTGTCCGCTGTAAGGCTCCTGTGGACATTTGCCTGGAGTATTTTGGTCATTTTGAGGAGGCCTTTTTCGCCTGTTCGAGCGCTTTCCTAAACACTGTGCAGTTTCCTGTGCCTGGCATATGATTCAGGGGCGGTGTTGTTTCCAGTGCGGCGCATAGGCAGCATTTTGGAAGATTTGTGCACTCCTTCTTTTTATGGCCTGACTCTCCGCAATTGATACATAGTCCTTGGCTCTTCCTGTCTGCGTTGGTGCAGGACGCTTGTTTGTGCCCGTATCCGAAGCATTTGAAACATCTCAGGACTTCCGTTCTTCTTCTGATTTGGCAGTGTGTCCAACCGATCTTAATTTTCTTGGCCCTTAACATTTCTTGAGCGGCTTTAGTGTTTACTCTTATTATTGCCATCTTCAGAGATCTTTTGTTTTTGCCAGTGACTCCGATCTGTATGTCTGTTACAACATCTGCAAATTTCTGTCTTACTGCTTCTTGGACTTCTTCCACTGTAGTTAATTCGTCGAGGTCCCTGATTTCTATGCTTGCTTTTGTTTCGAGGTTGTTGACCGTAGCTCTGTCACCAAGGATCACCCGAAGAGATTCTCCGAAAGCCGCCTTGTTTTTTGTCTTCGATCCGAGTTCCAGTAGTACATCCCCAGATTTCATCTGCCGGACTTTTTTAACTGTTGTCTCGGTGTCATCCGGGTTCACTTTCATCTTGATTTCCCGTAGGATGTCCGTGAAGTTTTCGCTATCACTGGGTTTAATCAAGATGGCTTCGGATTGTGTTTTCCTTGCCCGGGCTTTTTTTTTGGTCTTCTTTGTTGCTCTTTTTTCCTGGACTTTGGTGTTGTGTGGCGTCTGTTTTGTTGCCTTTGACTCGTTGCTTTTAAGAGCTTGTGCATAGCTTTGGTCGTTATGGCAATTTTCGTTGCTGGATTTTTCATTTGCATTTCCAGGTGCATCTGGTTTTTGAGGGTTTGGTAGGTTCCTCGTTCTTTTTCCCTGTGCTTTGCATAGTGGGCTAGAGGGTGGTCTCTTAGATGAGTGGGGTTTGTCCGTGTATACAGTACTCGACCTTGCCACTCTAGGGGTTCCTTTATTTCCGGTTGCAGCTGTCTCATCATGGGACGCTATATTTGGGGTGTTTTTTCCTCCTGGGTTGCATGCTTCAACTCGTGGTGGTGTTTTATGAACAGTCTGCTTTGGCATCGTATATTCCGCAGTATGATTTTGAACGTGCCAAAACATCTTATCCAAAGATTCCTCCAAATAGAGATGCCATTTTTAATGTCTAAACTGATATTTTTCTGCTTTGAACAGGCATTTTTCATCAGTTTAACAGTGTCCTTGCATCGCTGTAGTTCGGTGGTGAGCGTGTCTGCTGAGTCTTGCTTGTTGGGGTCAGATAGATCCTTCCCCTCTCTGCTGGTTTGTGGCGTTGTTTCCTCGAAGATATCCCTATTTAATGGGGGTTTTCCCACTCGAGGCTTCTCTGCCGCTGTCTCAATAGTCCCTGTCGGGGTTTTTGCAGCCGAAGGCGGTGTGCGCTGCAAACGTGCCGCTCTCTTAAAGGGATCGCTCCTGGGTTCACTTGTAGCTTTTAGTTCGACGGGAGCCAAGTGTGCCACTCCCGGGGTCTCCTTTGATGTATTAGTTTTAGTTTTACTTTTGCGGTCGCTGGATATCCACGTCTCGTGGCCCGCGCGCTCATCCCTGTCAGACGCCGGTACTGGGGATCCGACTCCCTGCACCGTAACATTACTCCTTCTCTGTGTTCTTTCCATATTTGGTTTAATTTCTGTGTTCCTTCACATAGTTGTTTTTTTGGTCCACGGGTGGTATTTTATTTCCCACCTGCCCTGCATTAATACAAGTATTAATACTAAGCGTTCCTCTATCCGCCACCTGAGGACGTGCCCTCTATGGGAAAACAACAAAACCCCCGAGGGATAATAATAAAAAATAATAATAATAATAATAATAATAATAATAATAATAATAATAATAATAATAATAATAATAATAATAATAATAATAATAATAATAATAATAATAATAATAATAATAATAATAATAATAATAATAATAATAATAATAATAATAATAATAATAATAATAATAATAATAATAATAATAATAATAATAATAATAATAATAATAATAATAATAATAATAATAATAATAATAATAATAATAATAATAATAATAATAATAATAATAATAATAATAATAATAATAATAATAATAATAATAATAATAATAATAATAATAATAATAATAATAATAATAATAATAATAATAATAATAATAATAATAATAATAATAATAATAATAATAATAATAATAATAATAATAATAATAATAATAATAATAATAATAATAATAATAATAATAATAATAATAATAATAATAATAATAATAATAATAATAATAATAATAATAATAATAATAATAATAATAATAATAATAATAATAATAATAATAATAATAATAATAATAATAATAATAATAATAATAATAATAATAATAATAATAATAATAATAATAATAATAATAATAATAATAATAATAATAATAATAATAATAATAATAATAATAATAATAATAATAATAATAATAATAATAATAATAATAATAATAATAATAATAATAATAATAATAATAATAATAATAATAATAATAATAATAATAATAATAATAA
>CAKKTC010000369.1:0-24552 GCA_920104205.1 Eupeodes latifasciatus
CAATGATAATGATAATGAAATGATAATGATTATGATAATGAAAATGATAAGATAATGATAATGATAATGATAATGGATAAGGAATAATGATAATGAATTGAGAATGAGATGATCAATGATAATAATAATGATAATGATAATGATAATGATTAATGATAATGATAATGATAATGATAATAGATAATGATAATGATAATGATAATGATAATGATAATGATTGATAATGATAATGATAATGATAATGATAATGATAATGATAATGATAATGATAATGATAATGATAATGATAATGATAATGATAATGATAATGATAATGATAATGATAATGATAATGATAATGATAATGATAATGATAATGATAATGATTAATGGATAATGAGTAATGAATGATAATGATAATGATAATGATAATGATAATGATAATGATATGATATGATAATGATAATGATAATGATAATGATAATGATAATGATAATGATAATGATAATGATAGAATGATAATGATAATGATAATGATAATGATAATGATAATGATAATGATAATGATAATGATAATGATAATGATAATGATAATGATAATGATAATGATAATGATAATGATAATGATAATGATAATGATAATGATAATGATAATGATAATGATAATGATAATGATAATGATATGATAATGATATTGATAATGATAAGTGATAATGATAATGATAATGATAATGATAATGATAATGATAATGATAAAGATAATGATAATGATAATGATAATGATAATGATATGATAATGATAATGATAATGATAATGATAATGATAATGATAATGATAATGATAATGATAATGATAATGATAATGATAATGATAATGATAATGATAATGATAATGATAATGATAATGATAATGATAATGATAATGATAATGATAATGATAATGATAATGATAATGATAATGATAATTGATAATGATAATGATAATGATAATGATAATGATAATGATAATGATAATGAATATAATGATAATGATAATGATATATGATAATGATAATGATAATGATAATGATAATGATAATGATAATGATAATGATAATGATAATGATAATGATAATGATAATGATAATGATAATGATAATGATAATGATAATGATAATTGATTAATGATAATGATAAATGATAATGATAATGATAATGATAATGATAATGATAATGATAATGATATTTGATAATGATTAATGATAATGATAATGATAATGATAATGATAATGATAATGATAATTGATAATGATATAATGATAATGATAATGATAATGATAATGATAATGATAATGATAATTGATAATGATAATGATAATGATAATTGATAATGATAATTGTTAATTGATAATGATAATGATTATATGATAATGATAATTGATAATGATAATGATAATGATAATGATAATGATAATGATAATGATAATGATATGATATGAATGATAATGATAATGATAATGATAATGATTAATGGATATGGAATGATAATGATAATGATAATGATAATGAGATAATGATAATGATAATGATAATGATAATGATAATGATAATGATAAGAATTGATAATGATAATGATAATGATAATGATAATGGATAATGATAATTGATAATGATAATGATAATGATAATGATAATGATAGATAATGATTAATGATAATGATAATGATAATGATAATGATAATGATAATGATAATGATAATGATAATGATAATGATAATGATAATGATAATGATAATGATAATGATAATGATAATGATAATGATAATGATAATGATAATGATAATGATAATGATAATGATAATGATAATGATAATGATAATGATAATGATAATGATAATGATAATGATAATGATAATGTTAATTGATAATGATAATTGATAATGATAATGATAATGATAATGATAATGATAATGAATGATAATGATAATGATAATGATAATGATAATGATAATGATAATGGATAATGATAATGATAATGATAATGATAATGATAATGATAATGATAATGATAATGATAATGATAATGATAATGATAATGATAATGATAATGATAATGATAATGATAATGATAATGATAATGATAATGATAATGATAATGATTAAGATATGATAATGATAATGATAATGATGAATGATAATGATAATGATAATGATAATGATAATGATAATGGATAATGATAATGATAATGATAATGATAATGATAATGATAATGATAATGATAATGATATGATAATGATAATGATAATGATAATGATAATGATAATGATAATGATAATGATAATGATAATGATAATGATAATGATAATGATAATGATAATGATAATGATAATGATAATGATAATGATAATGATAATGATAATGATAATGATAATGATAATGATAATGATAATGATAATGATAATGATAATGATAATGATAATGATAATGATAATGATAATGATAATGATAATGATAATGATAATGATAATGATAATGATAATGATAATGATAATGATAATGATAATGATAATGATAATGATAATGATAATGATAATGATAATGATAATGATAATGATAATGATAATGATAATGATAATGATAATGATAATGATAATGATAATGATAATGATAATGATAATGATAATGATAATGATAATGATAATGATAATGATAATGATAATGATAATGATAATGATAATGATAATGATAATGATAATGATAATGATAATGATAATGATAATGATAATGATAATGATAATGATAATGATAATGATAATGATAATGATAATGATAATGATAATGATAATGATAATGATAATGATAATGATAATGATAATGATAATGATAATGATAATGATAATGATAATGATAATGATAATGATAATGATAATGATAATGATAATGATAATGATAATGATAATGATAATGATAATGATAATGATAATGATAATGATAATGATAATGATAATGATAATGATAATGATAATGATAATGATAATGATAATGATAATGATAATGATAATGATAATGATAATGATAATGATAATGATAATGATAATGATAATGATAATTATCCTTTGCCGTTCCGCTTCAGCGACGATTCTCTCAAGGGTTTTTCCAGGGAGAGGGCCAAGGTGGTCATGGCCAAGATACGCCAACACTAGCCAGAAACTTCCTTTAATTGTTTCCAGCCTAGCTACGGTGGTATCTTTGTCACTGAAGTTATGGAGTAAAAATACATTAATGCTACGTTTCACTAGTATGCAAGATCTAGGTTCACCTTTATCTGTCACACACAGTGTGTAGTACCCAGGAGTTCTGAGTCCTCTAACAACGGATCTCACAATCCATGGATCTTGGATCAGGACAATGTCTTCCCCGTTTCTTGCCAGACGGAGAAGAAGTGAGGCCGAGTCTGTATGTAGTTCGTCCTCAGTCTCCATTAATGATGGACTGTCTTCGACTTTTTTAGAGGGTGGAGTCGTGATTGGAGAGGGTATATGCATCGTCACCCTCTGTTGGGAGAGAAGACGACGTCCCAGGCCCACCAACCGCGAGTTCACCCTCGGTTGTTGTAGGAGGACTGCTATCCGCGATAACCTTATCTTTTTTGTATATTCAAATTTTAATGGATTCGAAACCATAATTTATAGAGCCATTGGTCAAGGCTAGAGGAGCCAAGGATTCTTTATTGAGTACCACAATGGCACTCCTATAAAGACCCTTCACTTCCTCCAGCTTGGCTATCTTCCAGTTATGCGTCGGAAGGGATGGATTACAAACTTTGATCATCTCGAGAATGTCCTCGATACCAGCAGGTTCGATTGGAATCCAAATCCGGGCTCTAGGTCTACTAGGAATGTCTTCCTTAGCGACAACCTCGAGCTTCGCACCTGGCCAAACTTCACCTAACCGGCTGACAGCAAGCTTGTATAAATCACAAGACCTCTGATCGCCACAAACCATGAGTTTGACATGACCCTGATGCCAACCCCCATCGCTTATGGAAGGAAGTGGTCCTGAAAGCTTAGAATACACCCGAGAGCTTAACCTTGACCAGCTGCCAACGATCAGCCTATATTGTGCCATCATCATCGCTTCTGTCAATGACCGCAACCACGACTTTTCCCTTCGTGACGTCACTTAAACTGGCTTGTTTCCTGATGGGATTGAGGGGAGTGCTGGTGTTGTGCACACGAGGCCGTTTTGGTGTCGGTTTGGCCCCCTCAAGAGACCTTTCGCGTTTAGACGTAGATTCTTTACTGGTCCTTGTTGCAGCAAGGTGTAGAGGTTTCAGATACCAAGCAGAAAATACCTTCTTAGCTACAAGAGCCGCTTATATGTCCGAGCATTAAAATGCACGATTTGGAATGAGTATAATCTTAGCTCTCCAGCCGATAATAAAAAGTAGATGAGTCTTGTTCTATGTGTAAAACTAGACTGAATTTATTTTCCAAAATCTTTCCTATTTATACTTAAAACTAGTTTAACAAAATTTCATAAATCTTTCAACATATATTTATTACACTCTTGGAATGTGAATTGATTTTTGCCTATGACCCACAAATACACTTCTTCACATGACGTAAGAATTAAATGTCTATTTGACAAAATAAACCTTCGTTGCATTTCCTTAAATGCATTCCAATTTCTGAGTCAATGTGAAGCATATAATATAAGTGCAGTCATAAACAAAAATCAATATAAACAAATATTGTAATGCACTTGGTGCATAGCGACCCACTTATGAAATGTGTAACATGATCAGGTCAACACCCGATGGTATCGCTTGGTGACGGCTGACCATTCTCAACATAAACAAATGTAGGTTGATATGCACTGAGTTCATAAATGTTTATTGTTTACTTTTTATTGTTTTGGGTTTTACCACAACACCCTCACCCTTTAGAAAAAAAATAATTTTATTATTTTAAAATGAGAAAATTATTTTTAAATATGTACTCGTATCTTGTTACAAATGAAAATAATTGGGTGATAGAATGATATGATAATTTCATATTGAAAATGTTTACAAATTTTTTTTTTTTTTTTTTTTGTTTTTTTTTTTTTTTTTTTTTTTATTTATTTCTTGCTTTTATTAAATTATTGTTATGAACTTCTTTATTTTCGTTGGCAATTCTTATGATACTATTTGGTCCATTTTGTTCAATTATTTTATAAGGACCTTTGAACGGTTTATCTAACTTTTTGCTATGTCCAACTTTTAAATATACATAATCTCCAATTTTAAAATTTGAATTATTTACATTAGATTGATTTGTACATGTTTTATTTTTACTTTGCTCTAAGTTCTCTTTAGCTTTTTCATGAGCATATTTCAATTTTATTCTGAATTCATTGACATAATTATCAATATTGTATATTTTTTCTCTATTTTTTATGATTTCACAAGGTAAAGCACATAATTTTCCGTATACTAATTCAAAAGGTGAATAATTGGTTGTACTGTGTGGTGTAGTGTTGTATGTGTAAGTGTAGTAAGGTAGTAATTCTTCCCAGTCGTCTTTTTCGTCCGTGGTCATTAAATAATCATTTAAAACTCTATGATTTCTTTCTACTGTTCCTAAAGTTTCATGATGAAATGGTGTTGACGTAGTTTTTTCTATTTTTAGTATCTTACAGATATTTAGTAGTAGTTCATTAGTGAATTCTGTGCCCTTATCTGTTTTTAATTTTCTAAAACAACCATATTTCAAAATGAATTTTTCTACAATAGTTTTTGCTACTGAAATAGCGTCTTTAGTGACTAGTGGAAAAGCTTCTATGAACTTTGTTAGTTCACATTGAATGGTTAGAATATACCTGTATCCATTTGATGGTCTGAGTGGTCCTACTGTGTCTATTGTAATTACATCAAATGATGTGCTAGGTGTTTCTGTCCTTATGAATTGTTCTTTAGTGTATTTATTAATTTTAACTTCGTTACAAATCTTACAACTATTAATATACTTTTTGACCATCTTATTCATATTTTTCCATACGTACTTTTGCTTTAGTTTCGCTATACATCTTCTAATACCAATATGTCCTCCTAACCTGTCATCGTGATATTCTTTTATTAAATTATTCATCTCATTCGCATGCTCTATTCTTCTTGGTGAATTATATAATATAATGTCTAGACAATTTTCATTCTTATTCTTTTGCAGTTCATTAAATATCTTTTTAAATTTGTGCACTGATATTGTTTTAAATATTTCATTATTCATTGCTAGCGCTAGCTTTTCTATTTTCACATGCTTTGTATAGGATAACAATTTCTTCAAAATCAATTTTAACTCTGATAGAGAATTATCATTGTATCCAACATGTATTGTATCTTTAACTGCATATATTGTTTCTTTTGGTGGCCCCATTAAATTCTTTATATTTTCAAATTGCAACTTTTTAACGTTTCTAGTGTCTGAGATAGATATTCATTCCCATATGTGGAGCTGTACAGTCTCCACAGGAGGCATAATTTCCGGATTTTCTTCTCTTTCACTTATCTCTTCCTTATCATTCAACTTCATTGCTCTGGTTAGGACATTTATATTGTTTACTGGTATCATTTCTTTTAATTCTTCTGAACTTAACTTTATTCTAGATAATGCATCAGCATTTGTATTCATCTTTCCTTGCTTAAAAATTATATCAAAATCGTAATCCATTAAATCTACTCTAATTCTAGTTAATTTGGATGAAGGATTCTTATGAGTAAAAAGACTAACTAATGGCCTGTGATCTGTATAAACAACAAATCGCCTACCGTACAAATATGGTCTGAAATGGTTTATTCCCCAATGTATACCAAGTAGTTCTTTTTCTATCACTGCTTTATTAAGCTCATGTTTGTTTAATGATTTACTTGCATATGCAATGGGTTTGTCCTTACCTACTTCTCCTTGAGACAAAATAGCTCCTAATGCATAGTTTGATGCATCTGTTGTTAATATGAACGGTTTTGAGAAATCTGGATAGCTTAGTATTGGAGGTGTCATTAATTTTCTTTTAAGGTTCTCAAAAGCATTTTGACAATTTTGTGTCCAGCTGAAGATTTGGTCTTTCTTTAATAATTGATTCAAAGGTTTTGCAATTTCAGCGAAATTTTGAATAAAACGTCTGTAATAGTTACAGAAAGCTACAAATCTTCGAACTTCATCTGCATTATCTGGTTTTGGGTATTCTTTTATGACATTATATTTACTCGGGTCTGTGGTTACTCCTTGTGAAGTTATAAGATGTCCAAGATAAACTACTTCCGGTTGAAGGAAATTACATTTGCTTGGGTTTAATTTCAAATTATATTTACGTAACCTCTTAAAAACTTCTGTTAGGTTGTTATTATGTTCCTTAAGGTTTGAACCAAACACAATTATATCATCTACATATAAGAATGCGGATGCTTGCAAACCACTTAATGCAATTGATAACATCCTTTGAAAGCTATTTGTTGATATTTTTAATCCAAAAGGTAATCTTTTGAATTGAAAATGTCCCGAATCAGTTGAAAAAGCTGTTAATGGTCTTGATCTTGGATTTAGTGGTATCTGATGAAATGAACTTGTCATATCTAAAGTTGAAAAATATTTGGCCTTTCCTAATTTATCAAGCACATCTTCTAGTCTAGTTAATGGAAATTTGTCATCAACTATTTTTTTATTAAGAGATCTAAAATCTACAACTAATCTCCACTTTTTTAATTCTCCTGTGCTTTTCTTGGGTACAATTAATAATGGTGAGTTGTATGGACTTGTTGATGGTTCGATGATATCTTCATCTAATAATTTTTCAACCTGCTCTTCTATTTCTTGCAAATTTGCATGCGGTAGCCTGTAGTTCTTTATGTAAACTGGTGTTTTGTCATTAGTTGCTATTTTTTGCTCATAAAAGTTGTTTTTACTTAATTTCTCTCCTTCTAAATGGAATATATTTTGAAATTGCTTACATATTCTAAAAACGTCTTCTTTTGCATTATTATCTAAGTTATCTACTTTTATTTCATTTTGTATTCGTTCAAATCTATCTTCATCTTCTAAACTGTTTTTAAAATTTAGTACTTGGTAGCTAGAGATTGGTTCTAATCCTAACGAAATTTGTTTTAAAATGACCTCATTCTCTGTCGTATTAAGTATTTATATATGCTTATTTCCTTCTTTTGGAATAATTGTGTTTGCTAAAATATTTCTTTCTTAATTTCTTTTCCATATATTATACTATCTTCTTTTAAATCTATATCTATCATTTGAATTATCTCTGTTCTTGGCGGTAGTTTTATATTACCATAAATATCTTTTGTATTCATGTTCATTGGCAATATTATCTCTTCTCCATCTAGGGAAATTGTTAATGCACATGTCTCATAGTCAATTTTACAATTATGATCTATTAAAAAGTCTCTACCTAATATTCCATCAGTGGTTAAATTTATCTTATTATCTATTACACTAAATTTTTGTTCAACATTTTTATCTTCAAAACATAGATTTAGTTTAGTGATTCCTGTAGTTGTTATGTACTCTTTAGCTATCCCATTTATCTGACAATTGTCACCATATTCTATGTTATGATTACTATTGACTATGCTATTCTTAATTATTGAGATATCGGCTCCTGTATCTATTAATAGGCTTATTGGTTGATTTCTGCCTTTTATTTTTAATTTTATAAAATTTGTATTTTTGTCTGAATTTCTTATAAAAATTATCTTCTTCTGGATGTGTGCCCCGGGTTTTGTCGGCCGGGGACGTACCCGTTTCCCTGAAAATTTTGCCTGTTATTATTTTGGTTATTATGTCCTCCTCTGTTGTTATTATAACTTCTATTCTGATTCTCATATCTATTGTTATTTCCATGATTTTGATGCCTATCACTATTGAAATCATTCAATCTTCTATTATAATTACCTCTGAAATTATTTCTACCTCTTTGTTCCCTATTGAAAAACATTATGTTGTTAGAATGTTGAGGACTAACTTCTAAAGCAATTTGGACTACTTCTGCAAGCTTGGTTGGTCTTGCAGCCATTACTAATGACTTATATTGTTCTGATAACCCATTTTTAAAGGCTGTCATTCCAATCTGATCATTCAATCTTACTATAAGTTCTCTGTGTTCAGCCCCTTGCTCAGAGATTTGGAGCTCATTCAATGAAGCTAGTAATGTTTCTATGCGTGAAGCAAACGTCAGAATTGTTTGATTGCCTTGATAACATTTTGCAATGTCATTATGCAATCTAGACGCAGTTTTGTTAGATTTTAAAATATTTTTGAAATCATTTAAGTTTGTTGGTATTTTCTCAGTTTGAATTTTGTTTTTAACTTTTTCTGAGAGTTTGGTGGCCAAAATGAATTTTACTAAAAGTTCCTTTTGTACATCGTCATTAAGAGTATTGGAGTAAAACTCAATTAAACCCAAAAAATTATTAAGATCTTTAAAGTCACCTTGAAATTCAGGGATAACTTTAATAGCAGTTACTATATCAAAATTTGTCATTTTGTCGTTGATTTCAATTTCTTCTTTATGTTTTAAAAATTTTTGAATTTGTTCTACTAACTTGTCAAATTTGATTTTTAAGTCTTGTATGTCGGTTAAGTCTGCGGTTTTGGTTATTTCTGACCATACATTGTCTATTTGTAAGTTAATTTTTTGTATATGTTCTGTGGAGTAAGTTCTGTTAGGTACTTTTTTAAAGTTTTTTAAAATATTTTCTAAAATATTGAACTCCATACATTTTATGTATGTATATATTTATTTAAACATTTAGTGTTTTAAGAGCATGTTTTCTAAGACATTTCTTATAATATGAATTAAGTTTACAAAGTATAATTACTATTAGCAAGAAACAATTAACATATGCTATTTTGTCTGACACTAATGATGCTGCTGTTGTATTCGCTGATGATGCTGCTGCAGCTACGTTGTTGTTAATTATTTCTTCCTTCGAAGTTTTTCCACCCATGCTATTAGTTGACCGAATTCTTCCACCCTTGTTTTCTTAGAGTTTGTAGTTGCTCTAGTAACTCTTTCTTTTGTGCACCTTGTGTAATATTGACAACTCTTTGTAAATCAGCACACTTTCGCTGGAACGCTTTTTTTCTTCCTCCTCTCTTCTTTGGAGTAGCCGCTGGTGTTCTTAGTTGCCGGATATTATCTTTTTGTTTTTCTTGTCTTTTCCTATATTCCTCCAGTGACAATGGTTTTGGGCCAGCTGATATCGGCGTTGGAGTGTATGTTGGAGTGTATGAGGGTGTCTCAATTGGTTCTGGTACATATTCTAGAAACTTCTCCCATTTCTTAAAGATCTTATTGATCTCTTCAAGTGAAGTCATTTGTGTAACAGAGTTTATGATTTCGTGGTAGTTGCTTATAAAATCAGTTCTTTAGATTCGAGTTGCAGGATCGCCATGTAGAGGTTTCAGATACCAAGCAGAAAATACCTTCTTAGCTACAAGAGCCGCTTATATGTCCGAGCATTAAAATGCACTATTTGGAATGAGTATAATCTAAGCTCTCCAGCCGATAATAAAAAGTAGATGAGTCTTGTTCTATGTGTAAAACTAGACTGAATTTATTTTCCAAAATCTTTCCTATTTATACTTAAAACTAGTTTAACAAAATTTCATAAATCTTTCAACATATATTTATTACACTCTTGGAATGTGAATTGATTTTTGCCTATGACCCACAAATACACTTCTTCACATGACGTAAGAATTAAATGTCTATTTGACAAAATAAACCTTCGTTGCATTTCCTTAAATGCATTCCAATTTCTGAGTCAATGTGAAGCATATAATATAAGTGCAGTCATAAACAAAAATCAATATAAACAAATATTGTAATGCACTTGGTGCATAGCGACCCACTTATGAAATGTGTAATATGATCAGGTCAACACCCGATGGTATCGCTTGGTGACGGCTGACCATTCTCAACATAAGCAAATGTAGGTTGATATGCACTGAGTTCATAAATGTTTATTGTTTACTTTTTATTGTTTTGGGTTTTACCACAACAAAGGACATTGTTTGCACATTCAACGCGAGCGGTTTGCTGCTGTGTCGTTTCAGCCTCCAATGATGCACCAGAGGCCTTTAGGATTCTCGCAGCTTGCCGCCTTTGTTTATATAGGCTATTCGAGAGTTTCCCCTTTCCATTTCCTCTATAGTTAAATGGTCAGTTCTAATATTTCCCGATACTATCTCAGATCTATTTTCACGCAATTCAAATTCGCTAAATTTTCTAAAATAATTCTTATAATTCTTAATTCTTTTGGTTCGACGCGTACACTCCGACTCCATTAAAGTAACTTATTTTTAATATTGTAATCTAATATAATAACATTTTGTTTATAAAATTTTTTTTTTTTTTTTAAATAAAACCTTTTACAATTTGTTAACTCACTGCAATGAAAAAATGTTGTGCAGACAGATCGTATTTTGTATTGCAGATAGATCGTATTTTGTATTAAAACGAATATAATAGAATATAAGCTGAACTGACAAAATAATTCTTAATTGTTAATTGCTATGGAAGCTACATAATTGTAGTACAAAATGACTGTCTCTTTAAAAACAATTTAAAAAATAAAACATTAATGAATTGGAAACAATTTATCAACTCCATTTAAAAGAACTGAAAATACTGTAGTATAATAAATTGAAGAGACCAAGTGTAAGAAGTCCATTATACTTGGTTTGCACTTCAACGATGGCAGCTACACCTTATTTTATAGAATTGTTGCTAACTTCATTGGAAATATAAAAATAACCGCAGCCAACTTCATGTAAAAGAACGAGGACACAGGCATTCAAATTCGAGAAGCCAACGCAACGGCCATTGACGCCATTAATATATATTTGTAAAATAAAATAAATATTTGTGAAATCAAATTAACTCGTTATCCAAATAAACTTGTTATATTAAAACATAAGATGTGGGGTTCCACAACAATAAATATTGAAAATATTGTGTGAATAACCAATTGCTAAAAAAAATGTGTTCAAAGAAATTAACAAAATCACAACTTTTGGATGCATTTCTGGAGGCGAACATCGAAGCGCCAACTTCAGCCACAGTGGCTCAGCTTCGAGCATTGTATGAGCAGGAAGTATGTCCGAATATCATTTTAGGTGAAAATAATGACGATGATACCGTCGATGTGACACTTCAGTCCAATGAAGAAATACAAAACTCCGCGCCGAAAACTTCTGCTACTCCGAATCCGCCTTCCGACGATGCCCACAAAACGAGTTCAGCCAAATTTCCGAATGGCTCTCGTGACGTAACTTCTGAAGTCAATGTGGCAGTGAACTTATGTGTGCAAATAATGGTAGTATTACGAAAAATTCAGACGCCGAAGAAGAACTTCTGTTGGCACGCTTAGAAAGGCGCAAGCGCATTGCAGATCTTCAGAGAGAACTTGCAGAAATTGGACCCACCGCACCACTAAGTCGGCGAGTTAACTTCAGTGACATAGGAAATGCTGTCATTCCGTTTTCAGGTGACGATTCGTACGGCATAAAAAAGTGGATTGCCGATTATGAAGATGTGACCCATTCACTTGGATGCGATGACAGATCCAAGTATGTTTGTGCACGCAGATTGCTCAAAGGCACTGCAAAAATGCTCCTCAGAATAGTACGAGTGGATACATGGGACGCCCTACGAAACCTTCTTATTTCCGAGTTTGATAAGCGATTGACACGTCAAGAAGTATATCGATAACTCAGTCGCCAAACCCGTCGCCGAGATGAAACACTTCTGCATTATGTCCTGTCCATGCAAGAAATTGCTGCATCTGCCGATGTGGACGACACCGATTTGATTGAGTATGTCATCGATGGACTGGCAGACACTTCATCAACAGTTTCCATTTTGCATTCTGCTAATTCAATTAAAGAATTGAAGACCTTGTTGTCACGGTACGAAAAAAGAAGTGTTTCCCCTTTCCATTTCTGGATGTACTCTCAGTAGTAGTGGTAGGGCCATTATTCACAACCCTGCCACTACTGGAATAAGGTTTCGCTACCTTCCTATCCTCGTTGCTACCAACAGCAGAGGAGGGTCCATGGATTGCCACTACTCCCTTCTCTGTGTTGGCCGCAGGAGATACGGCAACAGGCTTTGACGCCAAACTGCCACCCGGTCTTGAAAAGATACCGGTCTCATCATTCTTTTCTTTTTTGTTTGTATTCATATTTGGTCCCACGAGTTGCGAAGAAAGAGAGGTCCGTCTGTACAGAGATTCGCATATATAGATAAGGCTAGTTAATCCGGAGGTCGCCAGGTATCCGCATACTCCGTTAGAGACTGAGCTATTTTTGAATTGGGCCCCAGCCAGGCTGATCATCGGCACCGGTCGTTTAACACCTAAGATCCAACCCAATAAAGATAAGAGGTGGTTAGAAAGGAAGAGATAGGGTAAGGAGTCAGTTGATGTTAAGAAAATCATTCTGATATGTAAAGAAATGATTACGATCGGTAAACAGCAATTGAGCTAGGTTACCTAGGGTAGGAAGGAGCACCGGAGAGAGGAGCGCTGTCTAGCTTTTTCGCCATTACAACATGGGAGGTGGGATGGGAGTTGGTGACATAAACGTTGGCTTGTATGCCTTGTTAATGTGGGACAGGGTGATGATTCTGGAAAGGTAGAGGGATAAGAACGTCCTTTAGTTTCAGGACTCATCTGGAGAAAGTTCTAGAGAATCATTGACCTTACTCATCTTCTACAACTCGACAAGTTCGACGTTCAAAGTTACTGCAGAGGTCACTGACAATTTTTCTAAACTAAATACTAAAAATGTCACCAAACTTTTCTACTATTTCTATGAAGCATCTTTTTTCCTCTATAGTTAAATGGTCAGTTCTAATATTTCCCGATACTATCTCAGATCTATTTTCACACAATTCAAATTTGCTAAAATTTTCTAAAATAATTCTTATAATTCTTAATTCTTTAGGTCCACTAGAGTAACTTATTTTTAATATTGTAATCTAATATAATAACATTTTGTTAATAATTTTTTTTTTAAATAAAACCTTTTACAATTTGTTAACTCACTGCAATGAAAAAATGTTGTGCACACAGATCGTATTTTGTATTGCAGATAGATCGTATTTTGTATTAAAACGAATATAATAGAATATAAGCTGAACTGACAAAATAATTCTTAATTGTTAATTGCTATGGAAGCTACATAATTGTAGTACAAAATGACTGTCTCTTTAAAAACAATTTAAAAAATAAAACATTAATGAGTTGGAAACAATTTATCAACTCCATTTAAAAGAACTGAAAATACTGTAGTATAATAAATTGAAGAGACCAAGTGTAAGAAGACCATTATACTTGGTTTGCACTTCAACGGTGGCAGCTACACCTTATTTTATAGAATTGTTGCCAACTTCATTGGAAATATAAAAATAACCGCAGCCAACTTCATGTAAAAGAACGAGGACGAAGGCATTCAAATTCGAGAAGCCAACGGCCATTGACGCCATTAATATATATTTGTAAAAAAAATAAAGTTTGAAATCAAATAAACTTGTTATCCAAATAAACTTGTTATATTAAAACATAAGATGTGGGGTTCCACAACAATAAATATTGAAAATATTGTGTGAATAACCCATTGCTAAAAAAAATGTGTTCAAAGAAATTAACAAAATCACAACTTTTGGATGCACTTCTGGAGGCGAACATCGAAGCGCCAACTTCAGCCACAGTGGCTCAGCTTCGAGCATTGTATGAGCAGGAAGTATGTCCGAATATCATTTCAGTTTCAGGTGAAAAGGATGACGATGATACCGTCGATGCGACACTTCAGTCCAATGAAGAAATACAAAACTCCGCGCCGAAAACTTCTGCTACTCCGAATCCGCCTTCCGACGATGTCCACAAAACGAGTTCAGCCAAATTTCCGAATGGCTCTCGTGACGTAACTTCTGAGGTCAATGTGGCAGTGAACTTATGTGTGCAAATAATGGTAGTATTACGAAAAATTCAGACGCCGAAGAAGAACTTCTGTTGGCACGCTTAAAAGGCGCAAGCGCATTGCAGATCTTCAGAGAGAACTTGCAGAAATTGGACCGACCGCACCACTAAGTCGGTGAGTTAACTTCAGTGACATAGAAAATGCTGTCATTCCGTTTTCAGGTGACGATTCGTACGGCATAAAAAAGTGGATTGCCGATTATGAAGATGTGACCCATTCACTTGGATGCGATGACAGATCCAAGTATGTTTGTGCACGCAGATTGCTCAAAGGCACTGCAAAAATGCTCCTCAGAATAGTACGAGTGGATACATGGGACGCCCTACGAAACCTTCTAATTTTCGAGTTTGATAAGCGATTGACACGTCAAGAAGTATATCGATAACTCAGTCGCCGAACCAGTCGCCGAGATGAAACACTTCTGCATTATGTCCTGTCCATGCAAGAAATTGCTGCATCTGCCGATGTGGACGAGACCGATTTGATTGAGTATGTCATCGATGGAATGGCAGACACTTCATCAACAGTTTCCATTTTGCATTCTGCTAATTCAATTAAAGAATTGAAGACCTTGTTGTCACGGTACGAAAAAAGAAGTGTTTCCCCTTTCCATTTCTGGATGTACTCTCAGTAGTAGTGGTAGGGCCATTATTCACAACCCTGTCACTACTGGAATTAGGTTTCGCTACCTTCCTATCCTCGTTGCTACCAACAGCAGAGGAGGGTCCATGGATTGCCACTACTCCCTTCTCTGTGTTGGCGCCGCAGGAGATACGGCAACAGGCTTTGACGCCAAACTGCCGCCCGGTCTTGAAGAGATACCGGTCTCATCATTCTTTTCTTTTTTGTTTGTATTTATATTTGGTCCCACGAGTTGCGAAGAAAGAGAGGTCCGTCTGTACAGAGATGCGCATATATAGATAAGGCTAGTTAATCCGGAGGTCGCCAGGTATCCCGATACTCCGTTAGAGACTGAGCTATTTGAATTGGGCCCCAGCCAGGCTGATCATCGGCACCGGTCGTTTAACACCTTAGATCCAGACCAATAAAGATAAGAGGTAGTTAGAAAGGAAGAGATAGGGTAAGGAGTCAGTTGATGTTAAGAACATCATTTTGATATGTAAAGAAATGAGTAGGATCGGTAAACAGCAATTGAGCTAGGTTACCTAGGGTAGGAAGGAGCACCGGAGAGAGGAGCGCTGTCTAGCTTTTTCGCCATTACAACGTGGGAGGTGGGATGGGAGTTGGTGACATAAACGTTGGCTTGTATGCCTTATTAATGTGGGAAGGGGTGATTCTGGAAAGGTAGAGGGATAAGAACGTCCTTTAGTTTCAGGACTCATCTGGAGAAAATTCTGGAGAATCATTGACCTTACTCATCTTCTACAACTCGACAAGTTCGACGTTTAAAGTTACTGCAGAGGTCATTGACAATTTTTCATCTTCAATACTAAAAATGTCACTAAACTTTTCTACTATTTCTATTAAGCATCTTTTTTCCTCTATAGTTCAGACCTATTTTCACGCAATTCAAATTTGCTAAAATTTTCTAAAATAATTCTTATAATTCTTAATTCTTTAGGTTCGACGCGCACACTCCGACTCCACTAGAGTAACTTATTTTTAATATTGTAATCTAATATAATAACATTTTGTTAATAAAATATATTTTTTTTTTTAAATAAAACTTTTACAATTTGTTAACTCACTGCAATGAAAAAATGATGTGCAGACAGATCTTATTTTGTATAGCAGACAGATCGTATTTTGTATTAAAACGAATATAATAGAATATAAGCTGAACTGACAAAATAATTGTTAATTCATTTTGTAATCAAAAATTTAAATATCATATGTTATGCATTTTGTGTTTTTTTATTAATCGGGTGCCTTAATACGCCTATGCTTTTTACGAAGACATGCATTGCACTAAATATTTTGAAGTAAACTTTCGAAATTTAATTGTATGTTCTAAAAAAAAGAAAAATTCTTACCTTCAGTTTGAAATTGTTAAGGTCTCGAATCTGCCTGCTACACATTTTAATGTCGATTTTTTTGATTTTCACAATTGCTATGGAAGCTACATAATTGTAGTACAAAATGACTGTCTCTTTAAAAACAATCTTAAAAATAAAACATTAATGAGTTGGAAACAATTTATCAACTCCATTTAAAAGAACTGAAAATACTGTAGTATAATAAATTGAAGAGACCAAGTGTAAGAAGAGCATTATACTTGGTTTGCACTTCAACGATGGCAGGTACAACTTATTTTATAGAATTGTTGCCAACTTCATTGGAAATATAAAAATAACCGCAGCCAACTTCATGTAAAAGAACGAGAACGAAGGCATTCAAATTCGAGAAGCCAACGGCCATTGACGCCATTAATATATATTTGTAAAAAAAATAAAGTTTGAAATCAAATAAACTTGTTATCCAAATAAACTTGTTATATTAAAACATAAGATGTGGGGTTCCACAACAATAAATATTGAAAATATTGTGTGAATAACACATTGCTAAAAAAAATGTGTTCAAAGAAATTAACAAAATCACAACTTTTGGATGCACTTCTGGAGGCGAACATCGGAGCGCCAACTTTAGCCACAGTGGCTCAGCTTCGAGCATTGTATGAGCAGGAAGTATGTCCGAATATCATTTCAGTTTCAGGTGAAAAGGATGACGATGATACCGTCGATGTGACACTTCAGTCCAATGAAGAAATACAAAACTCTGCGCCGAAAACTTCTGTTACTCCGAATCCGCCTTCCGACGATGCCCACAAAACGAGTTCAGCCACATTTCCGAATGGCTCTCGTGACGTAACTTCTGAGGTCAATGAGGCAGTGAACTTATGTGTGCAAATAATGGTAGTATTACGAAAAATTCAGACGCCGAAGGAGAACTTCTGTTGGCACGCCTAGAAAGGCGCAAGCGCATTGCAGATCTTCAGAGAGAACTTGCAGAAATTGGACCGACCGCACCACTAAGTCGGTGAGTTAACTTCAGTGACATAGAAAATGCTGTCATTCCGTTTTCAGGTGACGATTCGTACGGCATAAAAAAGTGGATTGCCGATTATGAAGATGTGACCCATTCACTTGGATGCGATGACAGATCCAAGTATGTTTGTGAACGCAGATTGCTCAAAGGCACTGCAAAAATGCTCCTCAGAACAGTAAGAGTGGATACATGGGGCGCCCTACGAAACCTTCTTATTTCCGAGTTTGATAAGCGATTGACACGTCAAGAAGTATATCGACAACTCAGTCGCCGAAATCGTCGCCGAGATGAAATACTTCTGCATTATGTCTTGTCCATGCAAGAAATTGCAAATTGCTGCATATGCCGATAAGGACGAGACCGATTTGATTGAGTATAGGGATAGGGCAATCTTTAAATTCTGTACAATTGGTAAGCATTGCTTTTATCACAAGTGAAATTGAGTGCACAAAGTTTATTGAACTTACTTGTCTTTTTGATACCGGTAGTCCGGTTAGCTTTGTCGGAAAATCTATGGTCCCTGAATACGTTCATGTTGGAAGTTTGTTCTATTCAAATTATCGGGGAATCGGAAACTTTAAAATATTTATATACGGTACTGTAAATTGTTATTTAAAAATTGCTGGCAAAATAAACAAAGTTACTCTTATGATTATTCCAGATGAAATCACACCTATAAATTTAATACTCGGGCGAGATGTAGTTCAGATTTTTTAAATTAACTTAAGAATGAATAACAACAAACATAAAATTTGTAAACCAACTTGTAATTCAGATATCAATAAAAACTTTCCATTAAATCGTTCTTATTTGTGCACTTATTCTCCGGGCAATTTAGATAAAGAAAAAAATGAATCAGTAAAACAAAACATTGTAAGTGGTGTAAGGCGATAATGATGATGATTTACAAGTAGAATCAACACCAGTGATAAGGCCTGTAGAATCGAATGTTGATATCCTTGTTCCTCGTGGTAGGGCCGATTGTTGGGAGAACTGTTTACATTGCTTGATCTTAAGAGTGGCTTCCATCGAGTAAAAATGTCTTCGAACTCAACTTATCTTACGTCTTTTGTTACACCCAACGGACAGTATGAGTTCTTGACGATGTCTTTTGGGCTTAAGAATGCCCCCAGTGTATTTCAGCGGTTCATTTCACGTATTTTCCGGAAATTTACAGATTCTAAGCGGATTGTTATATATATGGACGACATAGTTATAGCTAGTGATAACTTATCAGACCAACTGAGTTTATTGGAAGATGTTTTACAATGTGTTTCAGAGAATGGGCTTGAGTTGAAGCTCTCAAAATGTTATTTTGTGCATTCAACTATTGAGTATCTAGGATATCGTGTTGATGGCAATGGAATAAAACCAAGTGACTCTCACTTGAGGGCAATTCGGCAATACCCTGTTCCTAAAAATAGTAAAGAACTAAATTCTTTCCTCGGTTTAAGTTCTTATTTTCGGCGATTTGTAAATTAATTTTCTACAATAGCTAGACCACTTTACGACTTACTAAAAAAAATAAACCTTATAGCTTTTCCGACGAATGTGAAAGAGCTTTTCTATGGTCGAATGATATGCTTACATATTTTATTATTTATGATCCAACAAATTAAACAGAGTTGCATTGGGTTACGGCTCAGTCCTTCTGCAAAAACAAGAAGATTAACAATTTCATCCTGTGGCTTATTTTTCAAGGAGTACTACAGCCCAAGAGTCTAAGTATCACAGCTTCGAGCTAGAAACCCTAGCTATTATTGCCGCGCTTCAGCGTTTTCGAGTATATTTGGAAGGAATTCCTTTTACGATATTTACAGATTGTAGCTCACTTACGTTAATACTAAATAAAAAGAATATTAACACACGCATAGCTGGGTGGGCCGTTGAGTTAGAAAATTACAACTACATATAAGATAAAACATCGGAGTGGAACAAGAATGGCACACGCAGATGCACTTAGTAGGTGTTATGTTGTGTCCGTGGTGAACCCAGAAGATATCGACTTCCAGTTGAGAGCTTCTCAGAGTAGAGATCCTATCATTGTTAATTTAAGAGAGAAGCTGAGCAATGAAGACTCTAATTTGTATGTTCTTCAGGGTGGGGTAGTGTATCGTGTAGCGTGTGCAATTTTGGTTTCCAAATATGCAAGAAAAAAATAGATAAATTTATAAAAAAATTTTATAAAGTGCATTATGTATTCATCTCCGGCACAGTCACGCGATCGCAATATTTTTAACATACCTAAGGAGCCCATACCGTTCCATACGATTCATCTCGACCATTTTGGACCACTTCCTTCTATTGCCTCGAAGAGAAAGCATTGTACTTCTGGTTGTTGATGATGGTGATGAAAAAAAAAATAAAGTTTGAAATCAAATAAGCTTGTTATATTATAACACAAATATCTTTTTTTCTAAGTTATGGATTGAAGCTTAACCGTATTTTTTAAAATCATATTCATATATGTATTTTCTAAATTGATCTCTACCTCGAGTTCAAAATAAATTTTTTTACCGAGTAGTTTTTTCCATTTTTCTATTTATTAAGATGCGTGTTAGGTAAATCCTTTTAAAATATTCATTAATATGTTTTAAGATTAGGTAAAGTGGTTCAAGTCTCCCCTCCTAAATTATCAAGTTTCTGCAAATCGACACACACATACACACCACTGTGATTCTGGTAAGCCCCCTTAGAGCCGATGTATTATCAATTATCTCTAAATCTATGCTTGCATTCAATAGCAAATATCATCGGTGGCTGAAAACTGTTCCCTAATTTAATACATTTAATCATTATTAGAAACTTTTCCATCTACGGACTTGCTTTTTTAATATAATCATCAAATGAAATGGGTACGATTGGCCGCAAACTGAAATCTCTTGTAACCAAATCTCTTGTAACAAAATCTCGCTTTTTCTTAAAAATCTCGCATCACAAAATCTCGCATTTTTAAAATCTCTGATTAAAAATTTCGCATTATTAAAAAATTAAGTAATAAAATCAAGTTTTTAAAAAATCTTGCAATACACAAATCTCGCATTTAAGAAAATAAAACACAAACACACCAAATTCTGATAAAAGAAGTTTAGTTCACAAATTAAATAATATAGAATAATAAACAACAACATAATGAATACAAATTATGACTTTTAACAAAGCAAAGAGAGAGGTTCTGAGCTATGCCCCGCAAGCAGAGATGGCAGAGTAGATTACGTCAGGTAATCTACTCGGTAAACTTACTTACTTACTTACTTAAGGTGGCGCTACAGTCCTGTGTGAACTAGGGCCTCACCCAACAAACTTCTCCATCTAGCTCGGTCCCTAGCTAGATGTCTCCAGTTTCGCGCTCCGAGTTGGGTGAGGTCACCTTCCACTTGTGCGCGCCACCTGATTCGCGGTCTTCCTCTACTGCGCTGTCCTGTGGGTGTGGATTCGAAGACTTTCCGGGCCGGAGCATTGGTTTCCATGCGCTCTACGTGACCTAGCCATCTTAGTCGTTGGACTTTTACCCTTCTTGCTAAGTCTACGTCGCTGTACAGCCCGTACAGCTCGTCGTTCCATCTTCTCCTCCACTCCCCTTCGATGCATACGGGACCGTAGATCACACGAAGAATCTTTCTCTCGAAACGACCCAAGGTGCTTTCATCCGCTTTTGTCAAAGTCCATGCTTCTGCACCGTATAGCAGGACGGGGATGATAAGGGTCTTATATAGCGACACTTTGGTCCTTCGAGAGAGAATTTTTCCACTCAATTGCTTTCTTAACCCAAAGAAACAGCGGTTAGCAAGAGTTATTCTTCGTTTGATCTCAGCGCTGGTGTTGTTTTCTGCGTTTACAGCGGAGCCTAGGTAGACGAAGTCCTTGACTACCTCAAAGTTACGTCTGTCGATGGTGACGTTTTGACCAAGACGTCGGTGTTGTAGGTCCTTTCTTGATGACAGCATGTACTTTGTTTTGCCCTCATTAACCGTTAAACCCATTTTTGCCGCCTCTGCCTCAATACTCACAAAAGCCCCATTGACATCACGCTGAGTTCTTCCGATTATGTCAATGTCATCAGCATATGCTAGTAATTGGACAGACTTTTGAAAGATAGTGCCTCTGGTGTTGACGTGTGAGCTTTGCACTATTCTTTCAAGTACGATGTTAAAAAAATCACATGACAGCGCATCACCTTGTCTAAAACCTTTTTTGACATCGAAAGGTTCAGTTAAGTTGTTTCCAACCTTTATGGAGCAGCGTGAATTCTCCATGGTCATCCTGCACAAACGGACGAGTTTGGCAGGGATGCCAAAACTAGACATGGCTCTATACAGTTCGTCCCTGTAGATACTGTCATATGCGGCCTTGAAATCGATGAAAAGATGGTGGGTGTCGATTTGGTGTTCTTGGGTTTTTTCCAGGATCTGCCGTAATGTGAATATTTGATCGACTGTGGACTTTCCTGGTCTAAAACCACACTGATAAGGACCTATCAGGTTGTTGACGATGGGCTTTAGACGTTCACATATTACGGCAGAGAAGATTTTATAAGCGATGTTAAGTAGACTGATTCCTCTATAATTGGTGCAGTTTAGAGGGTCTCCTTTTTTCAGGATCGGGCAAACAATACTGAGGTTCCATTCATCGGGCATGCTTTCTTCCGACCATATCTTACAGATAAGTTGGTGCATGCTCCTAACCAACTTATCTCCAGCTGCTTTAAAGAGCTCGGCATTCAAGCCATCCGCTCCAGCGGCTTTGTTAGACTTCAGCTTAGATATAGCAATCTTTACTTCGTCTAAGTCGGGAGGACGGGATTGTTGGCTTTCGTCGTCTATGTTGAATGGATCATCCTGCCTGACAGCGGAATTCGGTTCGTCGTCGCCGTTATACAGTCTGCAGAAGTGGTCCTTCCATATCCTCAGCATTGACTGCGGTTCCACTATGATGTTTCCACTTTCGTCTTTGCAGCCTTCGGTTCTAGGTTTATGTACTTGTGAATTTCGTTTCACCTGTTCATAAAACTTTCGAACTTCGTTTCTGCTTTTAAACCTCTCAACATCTTCGACCGCACGCTTCTCATGCTCTCTCTTTTTCCTTCTGAGAAGTCGGTGTTCCTCTCGCCTCTTCTGCTCATAGAGCTCATGAGCAGCTCTCGTCCTTTTATGCAGCGCCGCCTTGCGTGCCTGTTGTTTGGCTGCATTTGCCTGCCGACATTCCATAGTGAAGTTATATTATGTATAGTTCAGTGTTTTTCACTCGTTGTCGTTAGTCGTTACTTATTCACTCGTTTTTTTTTTAATTCTTTTTGAAATTTAACGTTTTTTGTGAAGGTAGCACACGTAACAAATGTAGGGTAGTAAATGAAACAAATCAAACGTGTAGTTTATCCAATTAACTATACGTAGTTTACCGAGTAGATTACCTGACGTAATCTACTCTGCCATCTCTGGCTGCGAACTGCGATTCTGCGACCGGCGCCGACGACGACGAGAGTTAGTTTTTCAGTTTTCACACTTTCACAGTTATCTTTTCGATGCAATTTGTCATTTTGGTGGTTGAATGGACATTTCAAACTACGTTTTGACGTCTGCCGCTACGTCTGCTACATTTAACTACGTTAACTTCATTTAACTACATTAACTACCTCATTTATGTAGCAGACGTAACAAATGTAGTAAATCAAAAAAAATCGCATTTCTGCCATCTCTGCCCGCAAGTAATCAATTTTCGACATTTTTTATCTTTTTTTATATAGAGATTTCCTAATGCCAGATTTTAAAATCAGGTCGATCGTACCCCACCCCTTGAATGACCTCTGATTTGTTTCTCGCTCCTGATCTTCAGTAATCGAGTCATACTCTTCTAACAAATTCTGCCAATCCAAAGCCATATTTACCGGTATTTTTAGAGGCTTGGGATGTCTCTCCTGTTGCCTTTGTATGATTAACATTAAAACCCGGACCCTTTGAATTCGGACTCTTATTATGGAAGTGTACAACTCCATAGTAAAATACTTAAGTGTATACTCGGTATATACAACAACTGACAATTGAATCGGCTGACCCATGGACCCCATGCGCTGAGGCAACAGTTGATTTAATTGCTTGCATCGTTTCAATATCTTGTATTTTTAATATATTTAAAGCAAAAACACATTATAAGTTATATTATTTTTTTTACTTAAAGGTAAAACGTTACAGGAAGATGTTTCTATTATTGAATGTGATTTCGAGAACAATAAACAGTTTAGTTCTAGTAAATCTGTCCCAATTCTGCATAATATTAATAGAAGCAAATTAAGTAAGTATTTATGTAGTTTAAAACATTAAAAGTAATTTTTTTATTTTTCATTCTCCAGATTTTTATTCAAATTCCCGAACCTCTCAAAGTTTGCCGAGCAACGAGCAAAATTTCTACCAAAATTTAAACTCATGTCGAGATCAAAATCTTGCTCAACCTGTTTTTGAAAGGTATTTGTTTTGTTATCATTAAAAAGCTGAAACCGTTTGGTATTTTTCTACTTTCAATGAAGAAATGTTTTGTATACCGAAGAAACCTTAC
>CAKKTC010000370.1:0-24442 GCA_920104205.1 Eupeodes latifasciatus
TAATAATAAATAATAATAATAATAATAATAATAATAATATAAAATAATAATAATAATAAAAATAATAATATAATAATAATAATATAATAATATAATAATAATAATAATAATAATAATAATAATAATAATAATAATAATAATAATAATAATAATAATAATAATAATAATAATAATAATAATAATAATAATAATAATAATAATAATAATAATAATAATAATAATAATAATAATAATAATAATAATAATAATAATAATAATAATAATAATAATAATAATAATAATAATAATAATAATAATAATAATAATAATAATAATAATAATAATAATAATAATAATAATAATAATAATAATAATAATAATAATAATAATAATAATAATAATAATAATAATAATAATAATAATAATAATAATAATAATAATAATAATAATAATAATAATAATAATAATAATAATAATAATAATAATAATAATAATAATAATAATAATAATAATAATAATAATAATAATAATAATAATAATAATAATAATAATAATAATAATAATAATAATAATAATAATAATAATAATAATAATAATAATAATAATAATAATAATAATAATAATAATAATAATAATAATAATAATAATAATAATAATAATAATAATAATAATAATAATAATAATAATAATAATAATAATAATAATAATAATAATAATAATAATAATAATAATAATAATAATAATAATAATAATAATAATAATAATAATAATAATAATAATAATAATAATAATAATAATAATAATAATAATAATAATAATAATAATAATAATAATAATAATAATAATAATAATAATAATAATAATAATAATAATAATAATAATAATAATAATAATAATAATAATAATAATAATAATAATAATAATAATAATAATAATAATAATAATAATAATAATAATAATAATAATAATAATAATAATAATAATAATAATAATAATAATAATAATAATAATAATAATAATAATAATAATAATAATAATAATAATAATAATAATAATAATAATAATAATAATAATAATAATAATAATAATAATAATAATAATAATAATAATAATAATAATAATAATAATAATAATAATAATAATAATAATAATAATAATAATAATAATAATAATAATAATAATAATAATAATAATAATAATAATAATAATAATAATAATAATAATAATAATAATAATAATAATAATAATAATAATAATAATAATAATAATAATAATAATAATAATAATAATAATAATAATAATAATAATAATAATAATAATAATAATAATAATAATAATAATAATAATAATAATAATAATAATAATAATAATAATAACAATAATAATAATAATAATGATAATAATAATAATAATAATAATAATAATAATAATAATAATAATAATAATAATAATAATAATAATAATAATAATAATAATAATAATAATAATAATAATAATAATAATAATAATAATAATAATAATAATAATAATAATAATAATAATAATAATAATAATAATAATAATAATAATAATAATAATAATAATAATAATAATAATAATAATAATAATAATAATAATAATAATAATAATAATAATAATAATAATAATAATAATAATAATAATAATAAAGTTAAAGATATCCTTCGCGAGGATATTAAAAAAAACGCGAACGCCAGCCCAGAGGGCCGGCCCAACGGTTCGACTTACTGATTAAAAAACCGTATTAATAAATATGCTCAATCTTTATTCTATTCCAATCTATGTCCAGCTTAAGACTAAATTCTAATAATAAATTCAAATATAATGATACTTCGCCTATGCAAGGGTAAATTGCAACATCAGCATTTCCCACCAATGGGAACAGCGGATGGAGATCGTATTCCTATTTGGCCTTGATACAACACAGTGCATTTACCTCGTAGTCGTATGCACTAATATGCTACCTCAGCATATACGTGGGAAATGCCCCGTGTTAACTACCCTCTCCTTGAAAATCTACGTCCCGTAGATCAACCTTAACGTGAGACGTTAGGCGAAGATATTGTCGGTGGTGGTAGTTGTAGTATAGGTAAGTCAACTTTCCTATATATCTTGCACCATATTATCAGGACTACAACTGCAAACATTAGAAGGATCGTCATATCCGTGAAGGTGTAAGTATTCAGCTTATTCGTTAAACCGTTCAGGATTTTTATGTTGCCCATGCTCATATTGTGGAGGTATTCGACGTCGATCTTGTGTTCAACTGTGGTGGTATTAGTTAAGACTGGTGGTAGAGCTTGAAGCGAGGTGGTTGTCAGGCTGGTAAATGTCCTGTTATTGAGTTGAATTGATTCGTTGTAAAGTTGAATCAAATATGTGCCAGAAAGTCCTTTTGGGATGCCTTTGCTGATTAATTCTCCCTTGAAGTTCGTCACGAATATGGTGTCTTCTTTGATTAATTCTATTATTACAGCCGGGTTGGAGCGCATTATACAACTAGCATGACCCCCTTTCAGTAATCGAACGATGCAACCGTCTTCATCTAGTTTTTCCAAAGAGGTTTCGTCACAAACTGTGACATTGCCGATATTGAGGCAGTTAGATGTTATTCCGTAGGTTTCCTCATGGTTCGCCAAAATTTTAGTGAAAGGTAAATCTACTTGTTTTTCTTCAATTATTGATGCTCTAGTCAGAAGAAGGTTATATTCAGTCTCACTAACCTTAGGCATTGAAAGGACATATAACAGCATGGAATCATTGGTGAAGACTGACGGCTTGCCAAATTGTAACGCTTCTACCACGTTTGCGTATGGTAGCGTCTCAACTTCGCTGATGACCTTGTTGATTTCTTCTTGGTCCAGGAGATTGGTATTGACGATCCCATTTCTCGCCATTTGGCAGGCACGAACGATTTCGTTGACCTCTTCTTTGATAATCATGAGTTCATCTATTATGCTTTGTTCATGCATGGCTCTGTTGGATGAAGCTATTTGATTGGCAGTGTTGTTGATGACCCAGTTAATCTTTTGTGTGATGTCTTCCGTTATTTTTAAGACCCTCTCGTTTATCTTGTACTGTTGATTGTTGTTGCTGATGATATCGTCTTCATTTTTCAATACCTTGTCCCAATCAGCTGCGTCGGGGTTACCTGCCAGCCACTTCCATGCGGATCCGATCCAGTTGATTGATCTTTCCCTTCTATGAGTTTTCCCTTTCAGCGAATCAAGACGTTCGTGGAGTTGAGTGAGGTGATGACGTGCAATAGTTTTCTTTTCGAGCTGAGTGATTTCGACCTCAATGACCCCCGTCATTTTGTCCAAAAGTGCTTCAAATTTATCCAGGCGGATGACGTGTACTAATTTGAAATGTCCATCGATGATCCAGCCTCGCCCTTCTTTGATGGTGACCATTGGAGACTTGTATTCAAATATGCTGAACCCTTGCACGGCGGTAATAAGGATAAGACTATATGATAAGTAAAATTATGAATAAAAGAATTAAGTATAATAATAGTTATTTTGCAATTTTAAATACTTTTATGATTTACTACATTCAGTACAGATATTGATTAGACAAATTTAAGACTAAAATTAATTATTAATACAAATATTTCAACATTAGGATATTTTTTTATATTTTTGTAATATTTTAATTTTCATTTTATGTCATTTCGAAGTATTACAACGGATTGAACATTTCAGTTATGATTGAATTTATAATAAAGTTACATATAATTGAATAATTTTTTTGTACAATTTAAGCATGATTATATTAAAAGGTTTTTAGCATTTTATTATTTTTATGTTACATCACTCCGTAGTATTAAAATCAACTGAGTAATTTAGTAATGATATAAATTAAAAATTAAATTAAGTTACGTATACAATGGAATAATTCTTTAGTAAAAAACTAATATTAAGTAACATATAATTGAATTATTTTCACAATTTAATTATTTTATTTTACGTCATTCCACAGTAAAACTTATTAAATTGAATTAAGTAATTCAGTTATAATAATCTTGATATTGTAGATAGGTGCTGTTGCTTGTGCTTTGGTGCATTCTGGGCTTGTGGAAGGATTAAGTGCAATTCAAAAAGGTTTTTAATTTTTCGTGCATGATACATTATAAGGAGTGGGATGCTTGGTGCCACTTCCTTTTTTTTTTTTTTTTTTTTTATAAATTAAACCAGGTAATTTTTTTTAAATATTTTTTTTTTTTTTATAAATTAAACCAGGTAATTTTTTTTAAATATTTTTTTTTTATAAATTAAACCAGGTAATTTTTTTTAAATATTTTTTTTTTTTTTTTTATAATTATGCTCTCCGATGGGGAGTTGAACCCCAGCCTCCTGCATATCAGGCAGGTGTACTGACCACTATACTATCGAGGAGCCATTACGTATTACCTTGGTTTAAGTTTTTAATATGGGTCTTATGAATTTTTCTGCCCGTATTGGTTGTTACTGTTACACGGTTGTCTTTTGCCACTATATCTTTTCGGAATAAAGGCTTATTTTTTGCTTTAATTCCTTTTGATGCCGTGTATATAACATCTCCTTTTTTATATTTTTTAGGAGAACTTCTATTCTTGTTTCGATAATGATTTGTTTGTTTTTGCTTTCTCTTGATCTCAGCTTTTAGGTCATGGTTTATCTTTTTCCTAAAGTCTGTAAGATTTTGGTAATTAATTCTTGGAGATCTGTCGAAGAACACGTCTGTTGGTTTCAGTTTGGTAACTGAATGGATACTATTGTTATACCTATCAACGGCAATGTTTAGTAGTTCCTTTAAGCGCAAATCTTTATATTCGGCTTTGAGACATCGATAAATTTCAATTATCGTTGAATGGAACCTTTCTACCTGTCCATTTACTTCTGATCGATTTACGGGGGTTCGGTATAGTTTTACACCTAGTAATTCGATAAAATTTGCGATAATGGGGCTAACGAAACTACATTCATTGTCGGTAACAAGTATTTTAGGGACTGTGAAATAGTGAAGGACTTTAATAATTTTGTCTCTAAGGTGCAGAACTGATCTATTCTTTATTTGGAAAAGTTTCCCGAATTTAGAGAATTTATCTATACAACTTATGAACTTCTCATTCTGTACCTCAAGTATGTCAAGATGAAGAATCTCGCAGGGGTAACTCGGGGTTGGTGTAGGTTGGAATTCAGGACGGTTTGGATGCCTATCATACTTATTCGTGTTGCATATTTCGCACGCCCTCACGTATTTTGTTATGAGGCTATTCATGCCAGGAAAATAGTAATTTTCTAGTAATTGCTCCTTGTTTTCCCTGGCATTCCTGTGTGCTCTTCTATGTTCTTTCATAATCAGCTCGCATTTGCGGTTCTCGTTCTTCACGTCTTCGACCACTCTTTGCGTGATCCTGATTTTGTATTTCGAAAAATGTTCGATAAAGACCTCTTGCAGGATCCCTAAATAGCATTCTGGCATTTTAATACCATTTACTACATTGGGGTCTAGCTTGGACCTCAGCAACTGGGTCAATGGTCCTTTATCGTGTCCATAAATAACAACGTAGTGCCGGCAATAGCCAGGATGTGGTTCTTCGAAACACTCTAAGCCCTTATCTGCTCTAAAGATAATCTGATTACGAAAGACATTGATCGGCGCGAGCACGTGGGGTATGAGGTCGGATGCATCTTGTTGGGCACTATGAGCAGTTTCCGTTGTAGACTCACTTTGATCACTATCAGCAGTTTCTGTTGTAGATCCGCTCTCAGAGAACGCGGTTTCAGTCTCTGAACCTGCATTGACCAAACGAGACGTAGATGGCTCATATACTGTGTTTCCATTTGACCTAGATTCATTAACAGAGTCTTGCAAATGGTTCACTTGAGTTCTTAGCCTTGAAAGAGCATCAGCCACATAGTTTGATTTACCGGGTTTGTAAACCAACTCGTAGTTGTACTCTTCGATTCTGGCTTTCCACCTCTTTAACTTGGCATTGTAATTCCTATTACCCAATGCAAATGTAAGAGGTTGATGGTCCGTTAGAATGCGTATCTTTTTGGCCCCATAAAGGTAGGACCGAAGATTATCTAGGGCCCAGACGATGGCCAACATTTCCTTTTCGTTGGTGGCAAAATTCTCTTCGCTTTTGTTCAATGACCTTGAAATGAATGCAATTGGTCGGTCTCTTCCGTCGTCATTCTGTGATAGAACGGCCCCAATCGCATAATTAGACGCATCAGTTGTTAGGGTGAAAGGTTTTTCAAAATCGGGAAAGGCTAGAACCTCAGAAGATGTTAACAGAATTTTCAAATCATTAAAAGCTTTAAGCTCAACTTCACCTAATTCGATTGGAACATTCTTAGATTGGTTGGCCCTTATTTGCGCATTCTCTCCCCTTGTGAGGTTCGTCAATGGTTTGGCAACCTTCGCATAGTCGCGAATAAATTTCCTATAGTAGGAAGTAAGGCCAAGGAATGATTTGAGTTCCTTCAAGTTTTGGGGTGGTTCCATGTTCTGAATTGCCGTAACTTTTTTTGAGTCGGGTCGGATACCCTCAGCTGAGACAACATACCCTAGGAATTCTACTTGTTGTTGCATAAAATAGGTCTTCTCGAGATTGACCCTCAGACCCGCCTCACCGAGTCGGGCCAACACCGCATCTAAGTTCTTAAGATGATCGTCTAGTCCCTTGCCAAAAACTATTATATCATCTATGTAGACGTAACACGTTTTTCCAATAAAAGGTTTCAGGACATCGTCGATCATTCTTTGAAAAATCGCAGGGGCATTCTTGAGCCCAAAGGGTAGCCTCAGAAACTCAAATTTCCCGTTCATAGTCGAGAATGCCGTTTTCGCAATGTCGGACGGTTTCATAGATATTTGGTGAAACCCAGAAGTCAAGTCAAGCGTTGTGAAATACTTAGCTTTTCCAAGACTAGCCAGTGTTGAATTTATGTCCGGTATAGGATATGCATCTCCTATGGTTACACTATTGAGTCTCTTATAATCGACTACCATTCTATACTGTTTCTCGCCATTGGGTTTCGGTTTCTTGGGTACAACCCATATTGGCGAGTTATATGGGCTTTTAGATGGTCGAATAGTACCTTCTTCCAAAAGCTTAGCTATCTCTTTTTCGACCACACCTCTCAGACAGGCTGGATACGGATAGCTCTTTGAATATATAGGATCATTCGTACTTGTCCTTATCTCAGCGAGAACCGTGGTATCGACGGTTTTTCTAGTGTCAATTGGTCCGAAAAGATAATTATATTTTGATAATAATCCCTTGAGTTTGTTCTTGGTATCTTCAGGAAGTGAAGGATCTAAGGTAAGGTTAACTTCCCTAGAGATCTTTTCTTTTAGTGGAATTTGGATATTGTTTCCTAATTTAAGAACATTGATATTCCTGTCTATAATAACTTTTAATTCTTTTAAGGTATCATCCCCAATAATACCATCAAAAGATGTAAGGGCAGGTAAAACATAAAATTTTAATATTGTTCTAATTCCTAATTTTTCAAAAAAACGTCCCTCGACAGACTCCGTAATATTGATCTCTCCACCGGCTGACCGTACTCTAAAAGGGTTCTTTATGCGCTTGGTCGGTTGTCCGATATTTGGGCTAATGAAGTTCTTATTCGCCCCTGTATCGACAAGGAACTTCAAGACCGACCCATCCCCCGTAACATATTCTATGTATGGTACGCTGGATGGCCCCTTGTCATAAAATTTATTTCATCAGCTTCTTCGACAGCCTCTTCCGCAGCAGCGGTGTATTCTTCTTGATCAACTTCATCCTCGACCTCTATGTTATAAAGGCGTTGCTGCTTGTTGGGATAGTTGTCAGAGGTTGCCTTTCGTTTGAATGGGTTTTGAGATTTTGGACGGTTTATATAATTTACCTGTTTGCTTTGAACAGTTCGATCGCAGTCCATTTTCTCTAAGGGCTTTGGTCCAGGCTTTGGTGGAGAACCACTTTCATGAGGAGAGCTCCAGTTAAACCGATTATTTTTGCCTCTAGGATTTTGTTGAGGCTTCCTCGGAGGCAAATAGGGTTTAAACTCTAAACTCTTGAAACTCTGGTTTATTGGCGCTGTAATTGTATTCGGATATGAAGAGGGGTGAACGGAATTGTTCCGGTAGTTGAGATTTTGTATCTCCAAGCATGCGGAATAAGCCTCGGGGAGGGTTTTTGGTCTCTGGATCATCAGCATTCGTGATATGTCGCCGTTAAGGCCGCGCACGAATACATCTAGAGCCCTATTCCGGTATGTTTCTACCAATGCCTTTACCGTCTCTTCACTGTACGACTCAGTTTTTATCTTATTGACCATCAAAGATAATTGATGATTTACAGCAGCGTAGAATTCGTCCAGCTTGCTGTTTTTCTGAACAAGCTGGTTTAACTGGTGCTCAAGAGTCCTTAAGTCCCGTTTATCTGCGTAGTGCAGTGACAAACAGGACTTCATTTCGAGCCAGTCGCCGTCGAAGATATTATAGCTTACGAGGGCAGCATCAGCAGGGCCCCTAATCTTACCCCTGATGTGTTGGAGTATGGCGCGATACAGAGGCTTTGACTTGACTATCTCATAGTCCTTGAGGATCCCCTCCACAGCATGTATCCACGATACATACTGCGTAGGATTTCCATTGAATGCCTGCAACTCCTTTACACAATCGGGTAATTTGCTGATCTCCCTCAACTCAGCCTCCGTTTGTGGAGGACTGAGGACAAAACTAGTATTAATATTATTGTCCGCAGCTGCTATAGGAGCGACTGCCGCAGTTGCCTTCTCTTCGACAACTTGTAGCCTCCTCTCGAAACCCTTTAGTTGACTGATTAGGTTGCTAACAGCACCAGTCAGTTCAACTATTTTTTGGGTGACTTGGTCCATTTTAAATAAAATAAAAATATCGTTTTTTTTTGTTTAATGAGAAGAAAAAGGCTTACCTTAGTAACAAGCGTATTCTTTTTTCTCTTTTTTTTGCACAAGTTAAATATATCTATTTTTCTTCTTTTTTTTTTTGCACAATTTTTAATTAATATTATTTCACCTTAACTGCCCCAGGCAATTGGCAATTATGCACCTTTAAATAATTTTTTTGTAACAATGCACCTTTTTTTCATATATATTTTTTTCAATGGTGAGCTTTGCCCCCTTTTTGCACTTATCCTTTTTAATTATTTTTCACCACAGCACTTCCAAAAAAACTTAATTTCGAGCACAGCACAAGCAACACGATAGACTCAGTTTTACAATTTTTTTCTTCTTTTTTTTTTTATGTTGTTTCCTTCTTTCACTTACAGCAGCTTCATCATTCGTATATAGTTATCGTTAAAACTTTTTCAAATTTAGTAATATTATTTTCGTATTTTCTGCAAGGAAAAAAAATTAATCCGTTAATTTTCTATTCTAAAAGAACCGGTATTTCTTGGGGGGTTGCCGTGTTAGTCCCGTTTAGTTTAACTTAATAAACCTACTAATGGCACGAACAACTCCACCCTCGTATCCCTTAGCGTTTAAGGATATCCGCATGTTCCCATGGGTATGCGAAAGTTTTATGCTCAAGGTACCATAAATAGTCTACTGTGTTCCCATGGGTACAGTGACATACACTATAAAGGAGTGTATTGGCCTTGGCATAGATCCTTCAGCTAAAAGGACACGAAACGAATACCGGTCCCTGCTCGGGCGCCAGTTAAAGATATCCTTCGCGAGGATATTAAAAAAAACGCGAACGCCAGCCCAGAGGGCCGGCCCAACGGTTCGACTTACTGATTAAAAAACCGTATTAATAAATATGCTCAATCTTTATTCTATTCCAATCTATGTCCAGCTTAAGACTAAATTCTAATAATAAATTCAAATATAATGATACTTCGCCTATGCAAGGGTAAATTGCAACATCAGCATTTCCCACCAATGGGAACAGCGGATGGAGATCGTATTCCCATTTGGCCTTGATACAACACAGTGCATTTACCTCGTAGTCGTATGCACTAATATGCTACCTCAGCATATACGTGGGAAATGCCCCGTGTTAACTATAATAATAATAATAATAATAATAATAATAATAATAATAATAATAATAATAATAATAATAATAATAATAATAATAATAATAATAATAATAATAATAATAATAATAATAATAATAATAATAATAATAATAATAATAATAATAATAATAATAATAATAATAATAATAATAATAATAATAATAATAATAATAATAATAATAATAATAATAATAATAATAATAATAATAATAATAATAATAATAATAATAATAATAATAATAATAATAATAATAATAATAATAATAATAATAATAATAATAATAATAATAATAATAATAATAATAATAATAATAATAATAATAATAACAATAATAACAATAATAATAATAATAATAATAATAATAATAATAATAATAATAATAATAATAATAATAATGATCTTTTTTTTTTTTTGCCTTTAGGGATAGAAACAGGAGAAATGCTTTATGCACCATAAGGTGGATGGCGTTGACCCATTAACCATCCTCGTGTGTCGGACTCGCGTTGTGCATACCGACCAAAACTCCTCCAACCCTTTCGGTTTATGACCTAACCCCCTCGGCACTGCTTTTTGTATTACTTCAAGGGGGTTGTCATGCTTCCCTTACGGGTTAATCTTACGGGTTCAACTGTTTCCCGATAATTTTCTTCTTCTCTTTTTTTGCTTCTGAGAATTTGTTCTATAAAACTGCTTATTTTTTGCCAGTTTTGGTAGCTCTGTAGCATCTTACCGACTACGTTGTCTGGAGTGATGACTCCAGTGTGTCTGTGTAGGCCTTGTCGGAGGGGTTCCCATCTGATACATGCGAAGAAGGTATGGTTGGTGTCGTCTTCTTGCGAGTCTCCATACTGGCATGCTGGGCTATTCATTTTGCCTATCTTATGGAGGAAGGCATTGAAAAATTCCGTGTCCGGTGAGAAACTGGGTGATGTAATAGTTTACTTCACCGTGTTTCCGGTCATTCCAATCGCCCACGTTCCTAATTAGCCTCGCTGTCCATCTTCCTCTAGTTTCAGAGCGCCAACGTTCTTGCCACTTCTGTTTCGTGATCTGTTTTGCCTCCTCGGATGCCGTTTCCACTCCCATTTCCGTTTTTTTGTCGTAGATATACTTCCTTTCTGCCGCCAGGAGATCGATGGGGGTAACTTCTGCGACTACAAGGACGGCTGGTTCCGACACTGTTCGGTATGAGCTGGCTACTCTCAAGGCTCCACACCTTTGTACTGCCGCCATCTGTTTTCGATACTTCTCTTGTTTAAGTGATTTGGAGTCGGAATCGGAGTCTGGTGCTCCGCTGGCGGAGTTCAAAGCTCCACTAGTAAGACTTAGGTTCATGAAGGATGCTGATGGTCAGGTGGTGGCGAAGACCAATCCTAAGAAGAAGAGAGGAAGAAAACCCAAAGGAAAGGCCAAGGGACCAGCTTCAAGGTCTAACTCGAAGTCCATGGCTGAGGATTCTGCCTCCGTGGTGGAGGAGACCGTGGCCATGGACACTGAGGAAATCAAGACCGCCGGAACGAGGAAGCGACGGGTTGAGAAGTCTTTAGACTCATCTTCGCCAGAGCCGAATTGTTCCAAGGTACTGGTCTCAGAAGCCCCGAGTTTGGCAGAGGAGCTGGATGGTGCTGGTGCTGGAATGAGTGTGGGTGCTGTGGTGGCCGATGGACCAGATGGAGCTAGGTGCTCCGCTGGTGTCTCGGTCGCAAGGGGACTTGATTTGTCTGATGGTGTTGCTGTTGCTGCTGCTTCTGCTGTGGTTGCTGATAAAAGGTGCTACCGATGGTGGTATTGCTGCTGTGGGTGGTAATTTGGCTGATGGAGGTGCTGGTGATGTAGGTGTTGCTGTGGTTGGTGGTGCTGCTGCTATTGTCTGTGGTGGTCCTGTGGGTGGTAATTTGGCTGATGGAGGTGCTGGTGATGTAGGTGTTGCTGTGGTTGGTGGTGCTGCTGCTATTGTCTGTGGTGGTGCTGTGGGTGAAGGAGTTATTGGGGTTGAAGGTGGTGCTGCTGCTAGGCATTGTGATGGTGCTGTAGTTAGTACTGGGGAAGGTGGTGTTCCCGCTGTGGGTGGTGGTGCTGCTGCTGTGGTCCGTGTTGGTGTGGATGGTGCTGTCGCTGCGACTGGTGGTGCTACTGCTGTAGTTCGTGGTGGTGCTAGGGTTAAGGGGGCTAAGGGGGGTGCTGGAACCAATAGTGTTCCTTCTGCAGTTGGTGGTGCTGCTGCTTTGGTTGGTGGTGGCGCGCAGACCGGAGGAGGTGCTGGGGCAAGGGGCGTAGTGACGGGGGCTCCTAAAAAGAAGGAGAAGAAGAAGAAGAAGGTGACTTCCGCACCTGAGCTAAGCGTGGGCGAAAGCCTTGAGGAGCGTTTAGGCCTTGATGCGGTGATGGCAAGGTGTGCGGAGGTCAAAAAGAAGGTAATCAGCCTTATAGCTGACTACCCTACGTCAGCTGGAAGGCTGATGGAGATCTCGGCGGCCTATGACGAGCTTGTTTTAGGCTTGTCGGGGGCCAATGAGAGGCTTAGGGGGAGACTTGAAGAGAGGGCTGCCTCCACCAAGGGGTTAACCACGAAGGTGCAGCAGGGTAAAGCCGAGGTGCCTTCTGGGCCTCCCAGGTCATTGGGGGTCCCGTTAGGCATCGCAGTGGCTGAGCGCCCCTCGTTTGCCCAGGTTGCCAGTTCGGCCACGGTGTCGGACGGCTTGATTGTCGCAACACAGGCCAAACTCCCTGATGTTGCCCCAGTTAGGCCGGCCGAGACGTGGTCGGTAATTGTAAAAGGGAAGAAGAATGAGACATCTGGCATGGTGAAGAAGAGGGTTGAGGAGGAACTGGTGCCTGCGGTGGGTGTCAGGGTGCACACTGTGCAGCCTGGCAAGGATGGCAGTGTGCTGGTACGCACTCCCTCCCTGGCGGAAAGGGATGCTTTCCTGGGGCACAAGAAGCTTCAGGAGGCAGGCCTATTAGCGGAGGTAAAGAAGGGCCGACAGCTTATCGTCCGCAGCGTGGAAAAGAGGATCTCGCCTGAGGATTTCCTTGGTGAGCTGCATAAACTTAATTTATGCAAGCTTACCAGGGAAGAAGTTGAAAGGGAGGTTTCTCTCTCTACGCCGTGGAAGGTAAGTGAAGGACGACATAATGTCGTCCTTAACTGTAGCCCCAGGGTTGCAGGTTTACTCCTTGGAGATGGGAGGTGCTATATTAAGCACTTCTCGTTCTCCATCAAGGAGAAACCTGTGGTAGAGTGGTGCAACCGTTGTTTGGGCCTGGACCACTTTGCGTACAGGTGTAGGCAGAAGGAGTCGGTGTGCTGGCGGTGTGGTCAGTCGGGCCATTCGAAGTGCGAGTGCGACAATGCAATACATTGTCGTGATTGCGACTTCCGAGGAAGCCCGGCTGGTCACTTAATGCTGAGCATGGACTGCCCTGTCTATGCTGAGGCGGTGGCCAGGGCGAGCAACAGACACTAAAGTGGCAGTTAAATTAATACAATTTAACTGCCAGCGTGCCAAGGCAGCAATGGATGAGTTGGGGCAGTTGATGTGTGAGTCACAGTGCAATTTTGCGCTGTTGCAGGAGTTTTACACTGTTAAAGAACAGGTGAGGCGCCTGCCGGCTCATATGAAGTCGTACACAGACGACAGGGGCCTTGCCGCTGTCGTTGTGAACGACAAAGCAACTGTGCACTCACTAATCGATCGGAGTGAATGGGGTGTGTGTGTCAATGTCGAGGGTAGCTTTGGTAGACTGATTTTATGCAGTCTTTACTTTAAGCATGCCTTAGACATTGAGCCATACATTGCTTACCTTGATGTGTTGCTTCGGATTATTGGGAATGAAGCTGCGATTTTTGGCATCGATGCTAATGCGACTTCCCCCTTGTAGTTCAGCAAGAGTCCGGTTAATGTGCGTTCTGGCACTTCCGGCTCTCGCAGGGCTACAAGAGGAGAGTTGCTAAGCGAATGGATAGCCTCCAACCGCATAGGCGTTCTCAATGAGCCGAGTGTTCACCTTCGACAATGCAGATGGGTGCAGTGATATTGATGTGACCCTGGCAAGTATGCCAGCGCTTCGGAGGTTCGACTCACACTGGTATATCCGGCGTGCTGAAGGAGTGAGTGATCACGCTCTACTACAGATCGAGCTCACTCCCTCCGTAAGTGTTCCGGATGTCGGTGTGGGTCCTGGTGAGAAGCGTTGGCTTCTCAGAGGTGTTGATTGGGAGGTATACCGAAGAGAAATTGCGAGAAAGGTCACTTCAATGTCCCTGGACGCATTTGAGCGGTTAGGGGTGGATAGAAAGGTGGCATTGTTGGATGAGTGCGTGTGGGGTGTCAACGACCAACTTTTCGAGAGACACCGTTTGGTCAATCGAAGAAAAGTGAAGTGGTGGATACCCGAATTGAATGGGAAGCGTATGCAGGTGAGGAGGTTGCGTGAGCACTTCCAAACCTGTAGACGTCGCGGGCTGGCAGACTTGGAGCAGTCAAGACTTGCCTACCGGCAAGGTCTGGCTGACTACAAAAGGATGCTTGCCCGCTGTAAGTATGAAAACTGGAGGGCCTTCGCCGACGAACACCATGATGACCCTTGGGGTCAGCTATATCGTGTTTGCCGTGGAAGGAAAGCTCCAGAGATCGGTTCCATCCAGGATGGAGATGTCTTGCTCACATCCTGGAGGGAGTGTGCGACTGCCCTGATGAACACCTTCTTTCCCAGGGGGGTTCAGTCGGAGAGTCTGCCTCCAGACTCACCTCCTGCAGCCCCTATGGTGACAGAGGGTGAAATTGGTAGTGCTGTAGCTAGACTTAAATCGAGGAAGTCACCGGGTTTTGACGGACTGACCGGAGAAATGGCGAAAGCCATTTAGATGGCAGTATCTGAATACCTGATGGCTATTTACTCGAGCTGCGTCAGGGAAAATTATTTTCCCCTGGAATGGAAGTGTGCTAGGGTTATAGTACTTTTGAAGTCTAACGATAGGATCAGGACTAATCCTAGATCCTATCGTGGCATCAGTCTCCTTCCAGTACTTGGAGAAGTGCTGGAAAGGGTCTTGGTGGACAGACTGATGGAGTGCATCCCCGAGCAGTCACAATTTCAGTTTGGTTTTAAACCAGGGCGTAGTGTCGAAGATGCGTGGTTGCTCGTTAGGGACTCCGTTGGTAGGTCAGTCGATAAATATGTTCTTGGCATATTTATCGACTTCCGAGGAGCGTTCGACTACCTGGACTGGGCCAATGTCGAACGGAGATTGGTGGAGGTAGGTTGCAGGGAGATTGCTATCTGGAGGAGTTACTTCTCTGGAAGGACTGCTCGCGTTGTCTGTCCCAATGACTCCGTGACGGTAGGGGTAGAGAGGGGATGTCCGCAGGGGTCCATTGGGGGACCATATATTTGGAACCTAATGATGGATCCCCTGCTATAGCGCCTCTCCTCCTGGCAGTCGTACTGTAAGTGCATCGCCTATGCTGATGACCTTCTTGTCCTTGTTGAAGGCCAGTCTCGAGCTGCGCTGGAAACCCGTGGCACGGAGGTTATGGGCATGGTAGGTGCATGGGGTACGAGTATTGTGGTTGAGGTGGCTGTAGAGAAGACATCCATAATGCTTCTTAAAGGCATCCTATCAAGAAGTAGAAATCCGGTTGTTAGGGCTGGTGGGGTGAGCCTGAAATATTTGACGGAAGTCAAATATCTTGGAATCACGGTGGGAGAGAGGATGAGCTTCTATCCTCACATAGATCGGGTGAGGGCGAAGCTCACCTCTCTTGTGCCGGCAGTTGGCAGGATGTTGAAGTGTGACTGGGGCCTGTATAGACGTGCAGCACGTACCATATACAGTGGACTATTTGTGGCTTGTGCCACATTTGCTGCCACTGTGTGGTACGATGTTGCTAAGACAAAGACAGGCAGAAGCAGACTCCTCACTTGCCAGAGGATAATGCTCCGAGGCTCACTTCGCGTCTGTAAGACTGTTTCCGCCGAAGCCCTACAGGTGTTAGCAGGTGTGCCTCCTCTTGACCTGGAAGTAATACGGCAAGGTATTGCTGGCAGGTTAAGGAGGCAGCAGGAGCTCCCAGCTTCTGAGTGGGAGGAATGTGCCGGAGCTCATGGGCTTTCAAAGCGTGAGCTGAAGGTTCTCCTGAGAGGAAGTGTGGTCTTCAGATGGCAATCTAGGTGGGACGAGAGCGAGAAGGGGAGGACCACATATCGGTTCCTCCCTGATGTGGGAAGGGCGTCGGAGAGAGAGCACCTAGACTTCTCACTCTTCACGGGCTTCTTGTTGACTGGCCATGGCTCCTTGAACGCTTATTTGTGTGAGAGGGCTGTGGTTAGTTCATCGGAATGTGCGTGTGGAGCTGCGAGAGAGGACTTGGAGCATGTCCTAGTTGAGTGTCCGCGATATGCCCGCTTCAGGCATCTCCCTGCCATGGGTGTTGTTTCTCTTCAGTCCTATCTTGAATCAGAGCTCACTGGTTGGTATTCCGGGTGGGTCTCTTAAGAGTTCGCAACTCCTCGAGCAATGGCTGGCAGATGATTTGAGCGGGTGATGGGCTTCACAGGCCTCAGCCTGACTTTTACACTGTCAGCTATTGCTCTTCCAGCTTATAATGCGAAGGCAGGATCCATGGCATGTGGGTAAGGACTGACAGTTGCTGGGGTGGGTGGGGGGCTTCACAGGCCTTAGCCTGACTCCGGCACTGTCAGTTGTCCTGAGAGTATCGTACCTTTGCTATGGTGAAAGCGCCTATTGTTCCAGGTGGGAACCTGGACAATGGGGCAGGATCCATAGTATAAGGACAAGCGTGGTGGGAGTGCCTGACATGTGTGCTTGGATTACCTGGGTGTGCATAGCGACTGCGACTGTGCGCGAACTGTCCAGTTGCAACCGGTAGTAGTAGTTCTTGTGTTGTGTTCTGTTGTAGTTTTGGCCGCGCGTCGTCGTTTTTGGGAACTCGCAGCATGGATGAGTGCATGCGATGTTTGTTCGTGCCCATCAGGGGCTTTCTGTTGCTGGCTTGAACGGCTTGGCTCGCACATGTTTCGAGCCTGTCCGTTGAGCTGTCTGGGTGCAGGAGGTAAATAGGGTGAGTTAAGTGGGGGAGGTATGCACACTCGGTTGTGGTTTCCTCCTCGGCCTTAAGACGGGGTGTGCATACCTGAGGTTGCTAGGCCTCGAGTCTTAAGGGACTCATCTAGAAGAAGCGAAAGCTTCACCGGAAGCTATATTCTGGTACCACGGGAGACAGGAGCCCCTGGGCCCGGTCGTTTCTGGTGTCTCATTGTCACTAGTCGGCCGGGTCCAGCCTGTCTGAGAGGTAGGCCCCCTTGTGGGAGTATCGTGGTGGCTGTGGTTACCCAACAATCGCGGGAACGAATGGTATCCAGGGTTTCTGCCAACATCTAGGAATCCTGGGTACAAGAGGCGTTAGATAGGTCTCGCTCCTCAGCAAGGGGTGTGAACATGCCTTAACATGTTCACAGAATTGTACCGGGAAGCGCAAGTTTCCCTGGGGCGCTGGTCGACGCTTTACTTCGACCCCGATATTGTGGGTAGGCCCACCGTGGAATTAAGCCGTAACAGGCAGGTGTCCACGTTAAGCTTACTTGATAGTGTTTAAGTGATTCTGCCCAGGTTTCGCTTGCGTACAGAAGAATGGCATGCGTCGTAGACATCAGCAGCTTGCGCTTACTGGCCGTTGGTCCGCCTATGTTGGCCATCAGTCTGCTGAGTGAGGCAGTTGTTTTTGAGGCTCTTTCCGCTGTTGCCTTAATTTGTTGCCAGAAGGTTAGCTTTGTGTCGAGCCTCAATCCCAAGTATTTCACGGCGACGGTGCTTCGTATCACTTCGGTGCCGACCTGGAAGTCCATTTGGGTGGGAATCCTCTTCTTCGTAAGGAGAACTATCTCCGTTTTCTCCGTTGCCAGGCTTAGCCCGTGGTCCTCCATCCAGGAGTTCGTTCGCCGCATGACCTGGTTTAACTTTCTTTGCGCGTTTTCGGTGTCTCTTGCCGTCATCACCGCCGCAATGTCATCAGCGTAACCAACCAGGAAGGTATCATCGGGCATCTCCATTTCAAGGATGTCATCGTAGGAGATGTTCCAGAGGTCTGGTTCTAGGATTGATCCTTGAGCTGCACCTGACGTAATTTCTATAAAGCGCTGGCCTTCTGTGGTTTCGTAGATCAGCTCTCGATCCCTGAGGTAGTCCTTCAATATTTGTAGGAGATACGCTGGGATTTGAAATCTCCTCTCTAGCGCATTCAGGATGTCACTCCACCTGGCCGAGTTAAAAGCATTTCGTACGTCTATAGTTGCCAGCAGGACAATCTTTTTCGAGTACTGATTTCCCTGTTGAGCAATTCGGGCAGCGTTCACTACTTCTTTAATGACTCTAATTGTAGATCGGCCTCTCCTAAAGCCATATTGCCTATCTGAGAAGTCACCTGATGTTTATACTGCCGCGATCAGCCGTGGTTTCAGTAGCTTTTCAAAGAGTTTTCCCGCGGTGTCCAGCAAACACAAAGGTCTGTATGCCGATGGGGAATCCGGGTCTCCTTTACCTTTGCTTATAAGTACCAGACGTTGTCTTTTCCAATTCTTGGGGAAAACACCTTTCTCGAGGCAGCTATTGAACATGTTCAGCATCAGATGTGAGCATGTTTGAGCAGTCACTTTTAGCACTTCTGCTCGAATTCCGTCGGGGCCGGGTGCTCTTTTGTTTTGCAGTGATTGTACAGCGATGTTTAACTCTTCTGGACTAAAAGTTGGAATTTCCTGTCGCTGGACCATTGTGTTGTCGGGTGGTCTAGCAGGGTGAGTTGGAAAAAGTGTGTTAACGATGCGGTCCATATTCGTTGAGGATGGGGGGTTCCATCTGTGCTCCAAATTTCCGCATTACAATCTTATAACCCAGTCCCCAGGGGTCGCTGTTTACGTCTCGCCGGAAATCCTCCCACTTCTTTTTCTTGCTCGAGTTGATGGCCTTCTTGAGCTCGGATCTCTTGATTCTGAATTCGGTTATAGCCTCCTCAGTAAGTTCCGAACGTCTTCTTCGTCTCCTGGTTACTATACGTCGGAGTTGAAAGCATCTCCGACGGAGCGCAGCTATTTCTTCCGTCCACCAGTACACTGGATCTCGTTTTCTGCTAGAGCCGCTATTTCGAGGCATGGAAGAATCGCAAGCGAAACGAATGAGTGACATCGTGGCATCAGCTTTCGTTTCTGCAGGTCCCGAAATGTGGAGAGCGGTACCTGCCCCTTCTTCGATGACGGAGTTGAAAATCTCTATGTCGAACCTGTTGATGTTCCACCTCGGAGTCCGGCTATGGTTTACGTTTGGAGCTCGTTGGTACTCATCAAGATCAAAGACTATATACTGGTGATCGCTGCCTGTGTAGTCCTTAATAACTCTCCAGTTGTTTAACCTTGCAGATGTTGACTCTGTCGCAAAGGTTACGTCTGGTATGGTGCCTCTATGTCCTGATCTCCTGAAAGTTGGGGTGTCTCCTACATTTGCTACGATAAGACCCCGTCTTGCTGCCATCTCGAGTATTTGCCTTCCTCGAGAATCAGTAGTTGGCATTCCCCACTCTTGAGCTTTAGCGTTAAAGTCGCCAGCAACCAGTATATCGCCTTCAGTGTAGGACATGAAATCTTCTAGGTCCTCTTACTTTTTGTCGGAACTCGTCGATCCTGTCGTTCGGACTAAGGTAGGTGCTTATTATAGTGAGTCCTTCGATTTTCACCCAGACGAAACCTGCTTTTTTGCCTTGGCTAATGACAGGTAGTTTCCTTAAGTCTGGAATCCATATTGCAGCGGTTCCAAGCGAGTCTGACGTCCAGTTTGGTTGGTTCTTGTTGGTGTATTGTTCGCTGATGATGAGAGCATCTACTTGCAATTCACCTATAAGTTTTACCAGGAGATTATCCGCTGTTTGGCTCCTGTGGACATTCGCCTGCATTATTTTGGTCATTTTGAGGAAGACTTCTTCGCTATTGCAAGTGCCTGCCTAAACACTTGGCACTTCCCTGACCCCGGCACATGATCCAAGAGCAATTTTGGAGTTTCAATATCTGCACATAAACAGCACTTTGGTGAATTCGTACAGTCCTTCATTTTATGGCCCTTTTCACCACAGTTGAGGCACAATCCTTGTCCCTTTCTGTCTTTCCCGTTACAAGTTGCTTGGCGGTGTCCATATCCGAAGCACCTGAAGCAGCGTGTGACCTCCGTTCTACGTCGAATTCTGCACTGAACCCATCCAATTCTTATGGTTGGTATTTTTAGTAACTCGTGGGCTGCTCTGGAGTTAACTTTGATGATGGCTATTTTTAAAGAGCTTCTATTGATGCCTGTGATTCCAACCTGAATGTCCGTAATGAGATAGGCAGCTTTCTTCTTGACGGCGTCTTGGACTTCTTCTGCTGTGGTCAATTCATCCAAGCCTCTAATCTCCAACGATATTTTCGGTTCCAAACTTTTTACGCTTGCTCTATCTCCTAGTATATCCTCAAGAGATTTACCAAAAGCCTCCTTGTCCTTTGTTTTGGATCCTAATTCTAAAAGACCATCTCCAGATTTAGTTTGCCGTATGGTTTTGACGATAGTTTCGGTGTCATCTGGATTAGCCTTGTTCCGTATTTCTCTTAGGATATCGGTGTACTTCTCGTTTCCTTTCGGCTTTATGAGGATAACTTTAGATCGATGTTCCCGGTGCCTACCTATCTTCTTTTTCTTCATTTTTCCCCTTTCTTCGTCTTCCATTTGTTTATTCCTGCCTTTTTTCTTTGGGGGCTGTTTAACTTTCCCTGTATCCGTGGGATTTTTCTTCCTTACAGCCTGGGTGTAACTTTCTTGTTCATCGCTTCTTGTCGGGACTGAAATCATCTTTTCCCCTAGGTTTTCTTCTGATGATTTCTTCGTTCTTTTATCCCGAACCTTTACAAGGGGGCTCGAGGGAGGTCGCTCCGAAGAAATGGTGTTTTCCTTACGGTTTTCTGGGGATTTTTCGATCCCTTCTCTGTCCGTCTGTGTTTCCTTAACAGGTTTTTCAGGTTGGGATGTCTGCGAACTTTGATCCGCAGTCTTTTTGACCTTTTCTTCCTATTTTATCTTATCCATGAATTCTGCGAGTGCTGCCATACCATTTTTGATATCCATGCTGATATTTTTTTGTTTGCTGCACGCCGATTTCATGGACTTGAGGATTTCTCTACAGTTTTCGATCTCCCTGTAGAAGTCGTCGACGTTGTTTTCTCCTGTTTCACCTGTTGTGTCTCTTGTACAATGTTCAAGAATATTTCGGCTTGCCCGTGTTCCCTCCACTGGTGTACTTTTTTGTCCTGTGGGGGTACTTGCCGATGGTGGAGGTGTACGAGACAGCTTTGAACCTTTCTTAAAAGGGTTACAACTGGATGCACTTGTAGCTGTACGTTCCGTGGAAGCCAAGTGTGCCACTCCCATAGACTCGTTTTCACTTTCTTTTCTCTTGCAGTCATTGTATATCGACGTCCCGGAGCCCGCGCGGTTAAAGAATTACTTCCCAATCATAACAACCAAACCATACCAAGCGTATTCCATATCGCTTAATAAAAATACCATTAAATATTAAATGCCCACCAAGCATATTTCGTTGAACATAATTTATGTGAATAGACATAAAATATTAAAAGTAATGTAAACAAAGAATATCGAACAAAGAATCTTCCACAGATACAGAATATCCAAACATAAATATAAAATCAAACTAATGTAAACAAAAAATCGTCAACGATCAAAATTCAAACTAATGTAAACAAAAATCGTCAACGATCAAAAACAATAAAATTGAATCATCATAAAATATGATGATAATGCATGTGTACCAATACACACATATTTATAGTCTGTAAGAAGAAATTAAGAATATCAAAATGGTATAAATAAGCAGGGTTTTTCCTGACAGTAAGTTCAGTTCCATCTTGACACTCCTACGTATAGCAGAAGATTTCCCCCCACCAGTGGTAGGGATCCGATGGTCAAATTAATAAACAAAATACTTGTTTAAAATTTTAATCCCGCGTTTTATTTTAAAATCTTTTTAAAAAAATCCCAGAGGATTTAAAATACAAAATTGGCGCAGTCGGTAGGATCTCACTAAGAAGTTAAATGAAAATTAATGAATAGATGAGATTCAGTGATCAGACCGAAAAGAAAATAAAAAAAAAAGTTTTTTAACCGGTAGAATTTTGTGCGGATTAAAGTACAACGTACATTATCTAAAACATTATTCAACGATCGAAATTAAATTGTGTTTTGTGAAAATTAATAACACTGAAATGTTTTAGTGGACAAAACAATTTCGTACCAGAAAAACAAAATTATTTGTATACTTAAGTGTTCATAATTTTTTTTTAATACACGCATTCTCATAGAGAGATAAGTAAACAAAACATTAACATAGTGTCTACGAAAAAGACAAAGTGACTATGCAAAAGATAAGCAGGTGAAAAAAAAAGAAATAATTAAAAAGTGCATACATACAAAAGTGAATGAAAAACTTGCGGAAACTAAGGGAAAGAATTTTTAAAATACAAGAAGAAACTATAAACAAAATGAACGCCACAGAACATCAAGCTCAACAGGCTTCACTTGCAAATCAGCAAGCGCAATTAGCCGAAATTCAAGCTCAAGCAAGAGCACAAGCTCCGATGGATCTAGTTCAACATGCAGTTTGGGCAGAACAGCAAAAATTCTATTTAAAAGAATTAAGGATGATTAACCCATTTAAAGGATCATCAGACAATCTGGCTCTTTTTATTTACTTGAGAGAATCCAGGATCAAACTTACATGGAACAAGCAGTTTTTGTGGTGCATCAGAAAATTCAAGGCGAGGCTCTGAGAGCAATAAATAGTCTACAACATCTTGCACCTTGGGCAGACGTAAAAGTACAACTGGTAAGACAATTTGGCATAAAAAAATCTTATCTTAAATTATTGACAGAAATAAATAGTGTCAATGACAACGACACAATTAGGAATTATAATAAAAATGACAATTTGTTGCAAGAGTTACAAACAAAAACTCAACTAGAACCCGATAATGTTTATACTCAGAAAAATAATGAATGTATAGCTTTAGAACCATTTAAAAATACATTGTCACCCAGTCAAAAGGCAATAGTGATTGCAAGCCAACCAAATAATATTATGGAGGCTTTTGACCTGTTAGAGAGTAATAATATGATAAGACAAATCAATGAACAAATTAAATATCAAAATATACTAAAATCAAATCAAAATAATTTTAATCAAAATCTAAATCGGAATCCTTTTAGAAATAATTTGCATCCCAACTTATTTAGACAAAATAATCACTTCCCATAATAAAAGTTACAATAAACAATAAAAAAATTAATATTCTTATAGATACTGGCTCAACAACAAGTATACTTGATGAGTCACAACTAATAGAAATTCCGAGAACTTTAATGAAAGTTCCAATCAAAATTAAATCGCTCAATCATGAAAATATTATAAAATTTGAGATCATAACTGAAGTACCGGTAGAATTCAATGAAGATGAAGCTACCATGGCATGGAAGTTGATGAGAATACGAAATAATAAATTTGTAGGAATCATAGGTCAAAATTTATTAAAACCTATAGGAGCGACATTGTATTTAAAAGAAGGATATATTGAAATAAATAACAGAAAAACATACTTTGAGAATTATGACAGCGAAAAGAGAGAAATTAAAAGTATATACGAATATGAAGAAATTCAAACTCTAGAATATTGCAACTCAACGCAAATGAGCCAATTAATAGATAAGAATTTAAATTATGAAGAAACACAGGAATTAAAAAAATTTATTGATGAAAATAAATATGTTTTTTATCAAGAAGGTGATTAACTTACTTCAACAACACAAACTATGCATAGCATTAGGACTGAGCATGATAGTCCCATATTCAGTAAAATATATAGATACCCTAAAATCCACGAAAGAGAAATTGAACGGCAAGTTAATGATTTATTACAACAAGGTATAATACGAAAAAGTGTTTCCCCTTATAATGCACCTATTTGGGTAGTCCCAAAGAAAATAGATAATTTAGGTGAACAAAAATGGCGAATGGTAGTCGATTATAGAAAATTAAATGAAAAAACAATCGAATTTAAGCATCCTATACCTAATATCGATGAAATATTAGATAAATTAGGACGAGCTCAATATTTTTCAACCCTTGACCTTGCAAAAGGTTTTCATCAAATAAAAATGAATCCCCTTGATTCTGAAAAACAGCTTTTTCAACTCCATACGGACATTATGAATGGTTAAGAATGCCATTTGGTCTGAAAAATGCACCAGCCACTTTTCAAAGAATGATGAATGAGGTTTTAGA
>CAKKTC010000371.1:0-24363 GCA_920104205.1 Eupeodes latifasciatus
AATTGGTAATGGTAATGGTAATGGTAATGGTAATGGTAATGGTAATGGTAATGGTAATGGTAATGGTAATGGTAATGGTAATGGTAATGGTAATGGTAATGGTAATGGTAATGGTAATGGTAATGGTAATGGTAATGGTAATGGTAATGGTAATGGTAATGGTAATGGTAATGGTAATGGTAATGGTAATGGTAATGGTAATGGTAATGGTAATGGTAATGGTAATGGTAATGGTAATGGTAATGGTAATGGTAATGGTAATGGTAATGGTAATGGTAATGGTAATGGTAATGGTAATGGTAATGGTAATGGTAATGGTAATGGTAATGGTAATGGTAATGGTAATGGTAATGGTAATGGTAATGGTAGTAATGGTAATGGTAATGGTAATGGTAATGGTAATGGTAATGGTAATGGTAATGGTAATGGTAATGGTAATGGTAATGGTAATGGTAATGGTAATGGTAATGGTAATGGTAATGGTAATGGTAATGGTAATGGTAATGGTAATGGTAATGGTAATAGTAATGGTAATGGTAATGGTAATGGTAATGGTAATGGTAATGGTAATGGTAATGGTAATGGTAATGGTAATGGTAATGGTAATGGTAATGGTAATGGTAATGGTAATGGTAATGGTAATGGTAATGGTAATGGTAATGGTAATGGTAATGGTAATGGTAATGGTAATGGTAATGGTAATGGTAATGGTAATGGTAATGGTAATGGTAATGGTAATGGTAATGGTAATGGTAATGGTAATGGTAATGGTAATGGTAATGGTAATGGTAATGGTAATGGTAATGGTAATGGTAATGGTAATGGTAATGGTAATGGTAATGGTAATGGTAATGGTAATGGTAATGGTAATGGTAATGGTAATGGTAATGGTAATGGTAATGGTAATGGTAATGGTAATGGTAATGGTAATGGTAATGGTAATGGTAATGGTAATGGTAATGGTAATGGTAATGGTAATGGTAATGGTAATGGTAATGGTAATGGTAATGGTAATGGTATTGGTAATGGTAATGGTAATGGTAATGGTAATGGTAATGGTAATGGTAATGGTAATGGTAATGGTAATGGTAATGGTAATGGTAATGGTAATGGTAATGGTAATGGTAATGGTAATGGTAATGGTAATGGTAATGGTAATGGTAATGGTAATGGTAATGGTAATGGTAATGGTAATGGTAATGGTAATGGTAATGGTAATGGTAATGGTAATGGTAATGGTAATGGTAATGGTAATGGTAATGGTAATGGTAATGGTAATGGTAATGGTAATGGTAATGGTAATGGTAATGGTAATGGTAATGGTAATGGTAATGGTAATGGTAATGGTAATGGTAATGGTAATGGTAATGGTAATGGTAATGGTAATGGTAATGGTAATGGTAATGGTAATGGTAATGGTAATGGTAATGGTAATGGTAATGGTAATGGTATGGTAATGGTAATGGTAATGGTAATGGTAATGGTAATGGTAATGGTAATGGTAATGGTAATGGTAATGGTAATGGTAATGGTAATGGTAAGTAATGGTAATGGTAATGGTAATGGTAATGGTAATGGTAATGGTAATGGTAATGGTAATGGTAATGGTAATGGTAATGGTAATGGTAATGGTAATGGTAATGGTAATGGTAATGGTAATGGTAATGGTAATGGTAATGGTAATGGTAATGGTAATGGTATGGTAATGGTAATGGTAATGGTAATGGTAATGGTAATGGTAATGGTAATGGTAATGGTAATGGTAATGGTAATGGTAATGGTAATGGTAATGGTAATGGTAATGGTAATGGTAATGGTAATGGTATTGGTAATGGTAATGGTAATGGTAATGGTAATGGTAATGGTAATGGTAATGGTAATGGTAATGGTAATGGTAATGGTAATGGTAATGGTAATGGTATGGTAATGGTAATGGTAATGGTAATGGTAATGGTAATGGTAATGGTAATGGTAATGGTAATGGTAATGGTAATGGTAATGGTAATGGTAATGGTAATGGTAATGGTAATGGTAATGGTAATGGTAATGGTAATGGTAATGGTAATGGTAATGGTAATGGTAATGGTAATGGTAATGGTAATGGTAATGGTAATGGTAATGGTAATGGTAATGGTAATGGTAATGGTATGGTTATGGTAATGGTAATGGTAATGGTAATGGTAATGGTAATGGTAATGGTAATGGTAATGGTAATGGTAATGGTAATGGTAATGGTAATGGTAATGGTAATGGTAATGGTAATGGTAATGGTAATGGTAATGGTAATGGTAATGGTAATGGTAATGGTAATGGTAATGGTAATGGTAATGGTAATGGTAATGGTAATGGTAATGGTAATGGTAATGGTAATGGTAATGGTAATGGTAATGGTTATGGTAATGGTAATGGTAATGGTAATGGTAATGGTAATGGTAATGGTAATGGTAATGGTAATGGTAATGGTAATGGTAATGGTAATGGTAATGGTAATGGTAATGGTAATGGTAATGGTAATGGTAATGGTAATGGTAATGGTAATGGTAATGGTAATGGTATGGGTAATGGTAATGGTAATGGTAATGGTAATGGTAATGGTAATGGTAATGGTAATGGTAATGGTAATGGTAATGGTAATGGTAATGGTAATGGTAATGGTAATGGTAATGGTAATGGTAATGGTAATGGTAATGGTAATGGTAATGGTAATGGTAATGGTAATGGTAATGGTAATGGTAATGGTAATGGTAATGGTAATGGTAATGGTAATGGTAATGGTAATGGTAATGGTAATGGTAATGGTAATGGTAATGGTAATGGTAATGGTAATGGTAATGGTAATGGTAATGGTAATGGTAATGGTAATGGTAATGGTAATGGTAATGGTAATGGTAATGGTAATGGTAATGGTAATGGTAATGGTAATGGTAATGGTAATGGTAATGGTAATGGTAATGGTAATGGTAATGGTAATGGTAATGGTAATGGTAATGGTAATGGTAATGGTAATGGTAATGGTAATGGTAATGGTAATGGTAATGGTAATGGTAATGGTATGGTAATGGTAATGGTAATGGTAATGGTAATGGTAATGGTAATGGTAATGGTAATGGTAATGGTAATGGTAATGGTAATGGTAATGGTAATGGTAATGGTAATGGTAATGGTAATGGTAATGGTAATGGTAATGGTAATGGTAATGGTAATGGTAATGGTAATGGTAATGGTAATGGTAATGGTAATGGTAATGGTAATGGTAATGGTAATGGTAATGGTAATGGTAATGGTAATGGTAATGGTAATGGTAATGGTAATGGTAATGGTAATGGTAATGGTAATGGTAATGGTAATGGTAATGGTAATGGTAATGGTAATGGTAATGGTAATGGTAATGGTAATGGTAATGGTAATGGTAATGGTAATGGTAATGGTAATGGTAATGGTAATGGTAATGGTAATGGTAATGGTAATGGTAATGGTAATGGTAATGGTAATGGTAATGGTAATGGTAATGGTAATGGTAATGGTAATGGTAATGGTAATGGTAATGGTAATGGTAATGGTAATGGTAATGGTAATGGTAATGGTAATGGTAATGGTAATGGTAATGGTAATGGTAATGGTAATGGTAATGGTAATGGTAATGGTAATGGTAATGGTAATGGTAATGGTAATGGTAATGGTAATGGTAATGGTAATGGTAATGGTAATGGTAATGGTAATGGTAATGGTAATGGTAATGGTAATGGTAATGGTAATGGTAATGGTAATGGTAATGGTAATGGTAATGGTAATGGTAATGGTAATGGTAATGGTAATGGTAATGGTAATGGTAATGGTAATGGTAATGGTAATGGTAATGGTAATGGTAATGGTAATGGTAATGGTAATGGTAATGGTAATGGTAATGGTAATGGTAATGGTAATGGTAATGGTAATGGTAATGGTAATGGTAATGGTAATGGTAATGGTAATGGTAATGGTAATGGTAATGGTAATGGTAATGGTAATGGTAATGGTAATGGTAATGGTAATGGTAATGGTAATGGTAATGGTAATGGTAATGGTAATGGTAATGGTAATGGTAATGGTAATGGTAATGGTAATGGTAATGGTAATGGTAATGGTAATGGTAATGGTAATGGTAATGGTAATGGTAATGGTAATGGTAATGGTAATGGTAATGGTAATGGTAATGGTAATGGTAATGGTAATGGTAATGGTAATGGTAATGGTAATGGTAATGGTAATGGTAATGGTAATGGTAATGGTAATGGTAATGGTAATGGTAATGGTAATGGTAATGGTAATGGTAATGGTAATGGTAATGGTAATGGTAATGGTAATGGTAATGGTAATGGTAATGGTAATGGTAATGGTAATGGTAATGGTAATGGTAATGGTAATGGTAATGGTAATGGTAATGGTAATGGTAATGGTAATGGTAATGGTAATGGTAATGGTAATGGTAATGGTAATGGTAATGGTAATGGTAATGGTAATGGTAATGGTAATGGTAATGGTAATGGTAATGGTAATGGTAATGGTAATGGTAATGGTAATGGTAATGGTAATGGTAATGGTAATGGTAATGGTAATGGTAATGGTAATGGTAATGGTAATGGTAATGGTAATGGTAATGGTAATGGTAATGGTAATGGTAATGGTAATGGTAATGGTAATGGTAATGGTAATGGTAATGGTAATGGTAATGGTAATGGTAATGGTAATGGTAATGGTAATGGTAATGGTAATGGTAATGGTAATGGTAATGGTAATGGTAATGGTAATGGTAATGGTAATGGTAATGGTAATGGTAATGGTAATGGTAATGGTAATGGTAATGGTAATGGTAATGGTAATGGTAATGGTAATGGTAATGGTAATGGTAATGGTAATGGTAATGGTAATGGTAATGGTAATGGTAATGGTAATGGTAATGGTAATGGTAATGGTAATGGTAATGGTAATGGTAATGGTAATGGTAATGGTAATGGTAATGGTAATGGTAATGGTAATGGTAATGGTAATGGTAATGGTAATGGTAATGGTAATGGTAATGGTAATGGTAATGGTAATGGTAATGGTAATGGTAATGGTAATGGTAATGGTAATGGTAATGGTAATGGTAATGGTAATGGTAATGGTAATGGTAATGGTAATGGTAATGGTAATGGTAATGGTAATGGTAATGGTAATGGTAATGGTAATGGTAATGGTAATGGTAATGGTAATGGTAATGGTAATGGTAATGGTAATGGTAATGGTAATGGTAATGGTAATGGTAATGGTAATGGTAATGGTAATGGTAATGGTAATGGTAATGGTAATGGTAATGGTAATGGTAATGGTAATGGTAATGGTAATGGTAATGGTAATGGTAATGGTAATGGTAATGGTAATGGTAATGGTAATGGTAATGGTAATGGTAATGGTAATGGTAATGGTAATGGTAATGGTAATGGTAATGGTAATGGTAATGGTAATGGTAATGGTAATGGTAATGGTAATGGTAATGGTAATGGTAATGGTAATGGTAATGGTAATGGTAATGGTAATGGTAATGGTAATGGTAATGGTAATGGTAATGGTAATGGTAATGGTAATGGTAATGGTAATGGTAATGGTAATGGTAATGGTAATGGTAATGGTAATGGTAATGGTAATGGTAATGGTAATGGTAATGGTAATGGTAATGGTAATGGTAATGGTAATGGTAATGGTAATGGTAATGGTAATGGTAATGGTAATGGTAATGGTAATGGTAATGGTAATGGTAATGGTAATGGTAATGGTAATGGTAATGGTAATGGTAATGGTAATGGTAATGGTAATGGTAATGGTAATGGTAATGGTAATGGTAATGGTAATGGTAATGGTAATGGTAATGGTAATGGTAATGGTAATGGTAATGGTAATGGTAATGGTAATGGTAATGGTAATGGTAATGGTAATGGTAATGGTAATGGTAATGGTAATGGTAATGGTAATGGTAATGGTAATGGTAATGGTAATGGTAATGGTAATGGTAATGGTAATGGTAATGGTAATGGTAATGGTAATGGTAATGGTAATGGTAATGGTAATGGTAATGGTAATGGTAATGGTAATGGTAATGGTAATGGTAATGGTAATGGTAATGGTAATGGTAATGGTAATGGTAATGGTAATGGTAATGGTAATGGTAATGGTAATGGTAATGGTAATGGTAATGGTAATGGTAATGGTAATGGTAATGGTAATGGTAATGGTAATGGTAATGGTAATGGTAATGGTAATGGTAATGGTAATGGTAATGGTAATGGTAATGGTAATGGTAATGGTAATGGTAATGGTAATGGTAATGGTAATGGTAATGGTAATGGTAATGGTAATGGTAATGGTAATGGTAATGGTAATGGTAATGGTAATGGTAATGGTAATGGTAATGGTAATGGTAATGGTAATGGTAATGGTAATGGTAATGGTAATGGTAATGGTAATGGTAATGGTAATGGTAATGGTAATGGTAATGGTAATGGTAATGGTAATGGTAATGGTAATGGTAATGGTAATGGTAATGGTAATGGTAATGGTAATGGTAATGGTAATGGTAATGGTAATGGTAATGGTAATGGTAATGGTAATGGTAATGGTAATGGTAATGGTAATGGTAATGGTAATGGTAATGGTAATGGTAATGGTAATGGTAATGGTAATGGTAATGGTAATGGTAATGGTAATGGTAATGGTAATGGTAATGGTAATGGTAATGGTAATGGTAATGGTAATGGTAATGGTAATGGTAATGGTAATGGTAATGGTAATGGTAATGGTAATGGTAATGGTAATGGTAATGGTAATGGTAATGGTAATGGTAATGGTAATGGTAATGGTAATGGTAATGGTAATGGTAATGGTAATGGTAATGGTAATGGTAATGGTAATGGTAATGGTAATGGTAATGGTAATGGTAATGGTAATGGTAATGGTAATGGTAATGGTAATGGTAATGGTAATGGTAATGGTAATGGTAATGGTAATGGTAATGGTAATGGTAATGGTAATGGTAATGGTAATGGTAATGGTAATGGTAATGGTAATGGTAATGGTAATGGTAATGGTAATGGTAATGGTAATGGTAATGGTAATGGTAATGGTAATGGTAATGGTAATGGTAATGGTAATGGTAATGGTAATGGTAATGGTAATGGTAATGGTAATGGTAATGGTAATGGTAATGGTAATGGTAATGGTAATGGTAATGGTAATGGTAATGGTAATGGTAATGGTAATGGTAATGGTAATGGTAATGGTAATGGTAATGGTAATGGTAATGGTAATGGTAATGGTAATGGTAATGGTAATGGTAATGGTAATGGTAATGGTAATGGTAATGGTAATGGTAATGGTAATGGTAATGGTAATGGTAATGGTAATGGTAATGGTAATGGTAATGGTAATGGTAATGGTAATGGTAATGGTAATGGTAATGGTAATGGTAATGGTAATGGTAATGGTAATGGTAATGGTAATGGTAATGGTAATGGTAATGGTAATGGTAATGGTAATGGTAATGGTAATGGTAATGGTAATGGTAATGGTAATGGTAATGGTAATGGTAATGGTAATGGTAATGGTAATGGTAATGGTAATGGTAATGGTAATGGTAATGGTAATGGTAATGGTAATGGTAATGGTAATGGTAATGGTAATGGTAATGGTAATGGTAATGGTAATGGTAATGGTAATGGTAATGGTAATGGTAATGGTAATGGTAATGGTAATGGTAATGGTAATGGTAATGGTAATGGTAATGGTAATGGTAATGGTAATGGTAATGGTAATGGTAATGGTAATGGTAATGGTAATGGTAATGGTAATGGTAATGGTAATGGTAATGGTAATGGTAATGGTAATGGTAATGGTAATGGTAATGGTAATGGTAATGGTAATGGTAATGGTAATGGTAATGGTAATGGTAATGGTAATGGTAATGGTAATGGTAATGGTAATGGTAATGGTAATGGTAATGGTAATGGTAATGGTAATGGTAATGGTAATGGTAATGGTAATGGTAATGGTAATGGTAATGGTAATGGTAATGGTAATGGTAATGGTAATGGTAATGGTAATGGTAATGGTAATGGTAATGGTAATGGTAATGGTAATGGTAATGGTAATGGTAATGGTAATGGTAATGGTAATGGTAATGGTAATGGTAATGGTAATGGTAATGGTAATGGTAATGGTAATGGTAATGGTAATGGTAATGGTAATGGTAATGGTAATGGTAATGGTAATGGTAATGGTAATGGTAATGGTAATGGTAATGGTAATGGTAATGGTAATGGTAATGGTAATGGTAATGGTAATGGTAATGGTAATGGTAATGGTAATGGTAATGGTAATGGTAATGGTAATGGTAATGGTAATGGTAATGGTAATGGTAATGGTAATGGTAATGGTAATGGTAATGGTAATGGTAATGGTAATGGTAATGGTAATGGTAATGGTAATGGTAATGGTAATGGTAATGGTAATGGTAATGGTAATGGTAATGGTAATGGTAATGGTAATGGTAATGGTAATGGTAATGGTAATGGTAATGGTAATGGTAATGGTAATGGTAATGGTAATGGTAATGGTAATGGTAATGGTAATGGTAATGGTAATGGTAATGGTAATGGTAATGGTAATGGTAATGGTAATGGTAATGGTAATGGTAATGGTAATGGTAATGGTAATGGTAATGGTAATGGTAATGGTAATGGTAATGGTAATGGTAATGGTAATGGTAATGGTAATGGTAATGGTAATGGTAATGGTAATGGTAATGGTAATGGTAATGGTAATGGTAATGGTAATGGTAATGGTAATGGTAATGGTAATGGTAATGGTAATGGTAATGGTAATGGTAATGGTAATGGTAATGGTAATGGTAATGGTAATGGTAATGGTAATGGTAATGGTAATGGTAATGGTAATGGTAATGGTAATGGTAATGGTAATGGTAATGGTAATGGTAATGGTAATGGTAATGGTAATGGTAATGGTAATGGTAATGGTAATGGTAATGGTAATGGTAATGGTAATGGTAATGGTAATGGTAATGGTAATGGTAATGGTAATGGTAATGGTAATGGTAATGGTAATGGTAATGGTAATGGTAATGGTAATGGTAATGGTAATGGTAATGGTAATGGTAATGGTAATGGTAATGGTAATGGTAATGGTAATGGTAATGGTAATGGTAATGGTAATGGTAATGGTAATGGTAATGGTAATGGTAATGGTAATGGTAATGGTAATGGTAATGGTAATGGTAATGGTAATGGTAATGGTAATGGTAATGGTAATGGTAATGGTAATGGTAATGGTAATGGTAATGGTAATGGTAATGGTAATGGTAATGGTAATGGTAATGGTAATGGTAATGGTAATGGTAATGGTAATGGTAATGGTAATGGTAATGGTAATGGTAATGGTAATGGTAATGGTAATGGTAATGGTAATGGTAATGGTAATGGTAATGGTAATGGTAATGGTAATGGTAATGGTAATGGTAATGGTAATGGTAATGGTAATGGTAATGGTAATGGTAATGGTAATGGTAATGGTAATGGTAATGGTAATGGTAATGGTAATGGTAATGGTAATGGTAATGGTAATGGTAATGGTAATGGTAATGGTAATGGTAATGGTAATGGTAATGGTAATGGTAATGGTAATGGTAATGGTAATGGTAATGGTAATGGTAATGGTAATGGTAATGGTAATGGTAATGGTAATGGTAATGGTAATGGTAATGGTAATGGTAATGGTAATGGTAATGGTAATGGTAATGGTAATGGTAATGGTAATGGTAATGGTAATGGTAATGGTAATGGTAATGGTAATGGTAATGGTAATGGTAATGGTAATGGTAATGGTAATGGTAATGGTAATGGTAATGGTAATGGTAATGGTAATGGTAATGGTAATGGTAATGGTAATGGTAATGGTAATGGTAATGGTAATGGTAATGGTAATGGTAATGGTAATGGTAATGGTAATGGTAATGGTAATGGTAATGGTAATGGTAATGGTAATGGTAATGGTAATGGTAATGGTAATGGTAATGGTAATGGTAATGGTAATGGTAATGGTAATGGTAATGGTAATGGTAATGGTAATGGTAATGGTAATGGTAATGGTAATGGTAATGGTAATGGTAATGGTAATGGTAATGGTAATGGTAATGGTAATGGTAATGGTAATGGTAATGGTAATGGTAATGGTAATGGTAATGGTAATGGTAATGGTAATGGTAATGGTAATGGTAATGGTAATGGTAATGGTAATGGTAATGGTAATGGTAATGGTAATGGTAATGGTAATGGTAATGGTAATGGTAATGGTAATGGTAATGGTAATGGTAATGGTAATGGTAATGGTAATGGTAATGGTAATGGTAATGGTAATGGTAATGGTAATGGTAATGGTAATGGTAATGGTAATGGTAATGGTAATGGTAATGGTAATGGTAATGGTAATGGTAATGGTAATGGTAATGGTAATGGTAATGGTAATGGTAATGGTAATGGTAATGGTAATGGTAATGGTAATGGTAATGGTAATGGTAATGGTAATGGTAATGGTAATGGTAATGGTAATGGTAATGGTAATGGTAATGGTAATGGTAATGGTAATGGTAATGGTAATGGTAATGGTAATGGTAATGGTAATGGTAATGGTAATGGTAATGGTAATGGTAATGGTAATGGTAATGGTAATGGTAATGGTAATGGTAATGGTAATGGTAATGGTAATGGTAATGGTAATGGTAATGGTAATGGTAATGGTAATGGTAATGGTAATGGTAATGGTAATGGTAATGGTAATGGTAATGGTAATGGTAATGGTAATGGTAATGGTAATGGTAATGGTAATGGTAATGGTAATGGTAATGGTAATGGTAATGGTAATGGTAATGGTAATGGTAATGGTAATGGTAATGGTAATGGTAATGGTAATGGTAATGGTAATGGTAATGGTAATGGTAATGGTAATGGTAATGGTAATGGTAATGGTAATGGTAATGGTAATGGTAATGGTAATGGTAATGGTAATGGTAATGGTAATGGTAATGGTAATGGTAATGGTAATGGTAATGGTAATGGTAATGGTAATGGTAATGGTAATGGTAATGGTAATGGTAATGGTAATGGTAATGGTAATGGTAATGGTAATGGTAATGGTAATGGTAATGGTAATGGTAATGGTAATGGTAATGGTAATGGTAATGGTAATGGTAATGGTAATGGTAATGGTAATGGTAATGGTAATGGTAATGGTAATGGTAATGGTAATGGTAATGGTAATGGTAATGGTAATGGTAATGGTAATGGTAATGGTAATGGTAATGGTAATGGTAATGGTAATGGTAATGGTAATGGTAATGGTAATGGTAATGGTAATGGTAATGGTAATGGTAATGGTAATGGTAATGGTAATGGTAATGGTAATGGTAATGGTAATGGTAATGGTAATGGTAATGGTAATGGTAATGGTAATGGTAATGGTAATGGTAATGGTAATGGTAATGGTAATGGTAATGGTAATGGTAATGGTAATGGTAATGGTAATGGTAATGGTAATGGTAATGGTAATGGTAATGGTAATGGTAATGGTAATGGTAATGGTAATGGTAATGGTAATGGTAATGGTAATGGTAATGGTAATGGTAATGGTAATGGTAATGGTAATGGTAATGGTAATGGTAATGGTAATGGTAATGGTAATGGTAATGGTAATGGTAATGGTAATGGTAATGGTAATGGTAATGGTAATGGTAATGGTAATGGTAATGGTAATGGTAATGGTAATGGTAATGGTAATGGTAATGGTAATGGTAATGGTAATGGTAATGGTAATGGTAATGGTAATGGTAATGGTAATGGTAATGGTAATGGTAATGGTAATGGTAATGGTAATGGTAATGGTAATGGTAATGGTAATGGTAATGGTAATGGTAATGGTAATGGTAATGGTAATGGTAATGGTAATGGTAATGGTAATGGTAATGGTAATGGTAATGGTAATGGTAATGGTAATGGTAATGGTAATGGTAATGGTAATGGTAATGGTAATGGTAATGGTAATGGTAATGGTAATGGTAATGGTAATGGTAATGGTAATGGTAATGGTAATGGTAATGGTAATGGTAATGGTAATGGTAATGGTAATGGTAATGGTAATGGTAATGGTAATGGTAATGGTAATGGTAATGGTAATGGTAATGGTAATGGTAATGGTAATGGTAATGGTAATGGTAATGGTAATGGTAATGGTAATGGTAATGGTAATGGTAATGGTAATGGTAATGGTAATGGTAATGGTAATGGTAATGGTAATGGTAATGGTAATGGTAATGGTAATGGTAATGGTAATGGTAATGGTAATGGTAATGGTAATGGTAATGGTAATGGTAATGGTAATGGTAATGGTAATGGTAATGGTAATGGTAATGGTAATGGTAATGGTAATGGTAATGGTAATGGTAATGGTAATGGTAATGGTAATGGTAATGGTAATGGTAATGGTAATGGTAATGGTAATGGTAATGGTAATGGTAATGGTAATGGTAATGGTAATGGTAATGGTAATGGTAATGGTAATGGTAATGGTAATGGTAATGGTAATGGTAATGGTAATGGTAATGGTAATGGTAATGGTAATGGTAATGGTAATGGTAATGGTAATGGTAATGGTAATGGTAATGGTAATGGTAATGGTAATGGTAATGGTAATGGTAATGGTAATGGTAATGGTAATGGTAATGGTAATGGTAATGGTAATGGTAATGGTAATGGTAATGGTAATGGTAATGGTAATGGTAATGGTAATGGTAATGGTAATGGTAATGGTAATGGTAATGGTAATGGTAATGGTAATGGTAATGGTAATGGTAATGGTAATGGTAATGGTAATGGTAATGGTAATGGTAATGGTAATGGTAATGGTAATGGTAATGGTAATGGTAATGGTAATGGTAATGGTAATGGTAATGGTAATGGTAATGGTAATGGTAATGGTAATGGTAATGGTAATGGTAATGGTAATGGTAATGGTAATGGTAATGGTAATGGTAATGGTAATGGTAATGGTAATGGTAATGGTAATGGTAATGGTAATGGTAATGGTAATGGTAATGGTAATGGTAATGGTAATGGTAATGGTAATGGTAATGGTAATGGTAATGGTAATGGTAATGGTAATGGTAATGGTAATGGTAATGGTAATGGTAATGGTAATGGTAATGGTAATGGTAATGGTAATGGTAATGGTAATGGTAATGGTAATGGTAATGGTAATGGTAATGGTAATGGTAATGGTAATGGTAATGGTAATGGTAATGGTAATGGTAATGGTAATGGTAATGGTAATGGTAATGGTAATGGTAATGGTAATGGTAATGGTAATGGTAATGGTAATGGTAATGGTAATGGTAATGGTAATGGTAATGGTAATGGTAATGGTAATGGTAATGGTAATGGTAATGGTAATGGTAATGGTAATGGTAATGGTAATGGTAATGGTAATGGTAATGGTAATGGTAATGGTAATGGTAATGGTAATGGTAATGGTAATGGTAATGGTAATGGTAATGGTAATGGTAATGGTAATGGTAATGGTAATGGTAATGGTAATGGTAATGGTAATGGTAATGGTAATGGTAATGGTAATGGTAATGGTAATGGTAATGGTAATGGTAATGGTAATGGTAATGGTAATGGTAATGGTAATGGTAATGGTAATGGTAATGGTAATGGTAATGGTAATGGTAATGGTAATGGTAATGGTAATGGTAATGGTAATGGTAATGGTAATGGTAATGGTAATGGTAATGGTAATGGTAATGATAATGGTAATGGTAATGGTAATGGTAATGGTAATGGTAATGATAATTTTTTTTTTTTTTTTTTTTTAAACTTTATTATTTCTGAAATATATTTACAATTTTAATAAGTTCCTGCGAAGCCTTGGCTTGTCTGCAGAAGATTGAGTTTTCTTATTGTTTTCAATAATAAGGTGAGTTCAAGAGCACAAAAAAAAAATAATTATGAAGAAAATACAAAATAATGAATTTAATGTTAGCCATTCAAAAAGAAGTTTTTTAGTTGTTTTTTTCTAGTTTTAAAATGTTGGATATTTACTAGCTCTCGAGGTAATGTGTTGATTATTGATTGAACGATGTATTGAAGCTGTCTTTTACCATATGTGTTGTAGTTCCTTGGAATTAGTAGCATACCTTGGGCCCGACGTCTGGTGTTTACCTCGTGCTCGATTGGTCGAATGAAACGTCTATCATCGTGGTATTCTAAAATTATCGCCATTTTGAAAATTTGTTCCACCTGAAGAACGTTAAAATTTATGTCTCTATGTCGTGTGTTACTGTTTTGTATGTGTTTCAGTGCTGAATTTTGAAGTTTTTGTAGCTTTTGGATGTGGGTTGTTGCTGCGTTACCCCAAGCAAGTATTCCATATCGTAATCTTGACTCTACTAAAGAATAATATACCTGTCTTAAAACTGATTCGGAAGCATGGTACCGCAAATGGGAAAGAGCGTTTAGTGCCTTCTTCAGATCCTTTCTTAATTTGTCAATATGTTTGTCCCATAGAAAATGGCAGTCTATTACCACTCCAAGATATTTGTAACTTTCAACTATGTCAATGCACTCGTTCGAAGTATTAGGGCAAGCATCATTTCTGAAGTAAATCTGCTTTTCTGTTTTTTTGAAATGTGGGCTTCGGATATGCATCATTTTTGTTTTTGAAGTATTTATCACTAATCCGCTGTCATGACACCTTCTAACAGCCGCATTGAATTCATCTTGCATCACCATTGTCGCCGTGTCCAGAGACCTATGACGAACAACAATCGCAGTATCGTCAGCAAAAGCGAATGGTATGCTTTGCTTAAATACTCGAAGTAACTCGTTTGTATAAAGGATGAATAATAGTGGACCCAATTTAGATCCCTGTGGTACTCCATATTGCACCTCCTTTTCCTCACTAAACACATCATTTATCTTGACGCAGCACATTCTGTTGTGAAGGTAGTCCGTCATCCACTCAGCCATTATACCTCGTATCCCAATCCTTTTTAACGCTTCTAATAGATTTGAGTGATTCAGAGTATCAAAAGCCTTGCTAAAATCCATGAACAGGACAAGCACATGATGTCCTTTATTTAAGCTCTCGTTTATACAATTAACAAATTCTCCAAGCAGCTTTCCTGTGTTTTTGTTTTTTTGAAATCCATATTGGCTATTGTGAATAAGAGAGTGTTTTTCAATAAAACCTTGCAACCTTTTGACAATAACACCTTCTAAGCACTTTTCTACAACTGGGAGTATTGATATAGGCCTATAGTTATTCAATTGATCTTTAACTCCTCCTTTGTAGATCGGCCTTACCACAGAAGTCTTAAGAGGTTTTGGTATTTTTGATTGAGTGATGCTCAGGTTTATTAATTTGCAAAAGATTGGAGAAAAAATATCGGCATGCCTTCTAATGTCCACTGCTCTAATGCCATCAACTCCAGGTAACTTATACTGCCCAAGAGATGTTATGATGGTGCATACCTCACTAATGTTTGTAGCATAGGTAAATATTGAGTTTTCTACAAAATGATTAGCATTATTTGATGTTATGGAACTACATTTGTGTATTATGGTCGCTGTTTGTGATGAGAAAAACCCAGCAAATTCATTGGAAAGTGAATTAATTTCTGTTTTGAAGTTTTTTGACACTGTTTCGTCTATACTCGGTTTTTTTCTTCCTAGAATTTAATTTATTAGTCCCCATGTTTTACGCGGATCGGTCTTATATTGAAAAAATTGATTTTTATAGAAATTGGATTTTTGTACTGCTATATTTTTGTTAATTCTATTCCGTAAGGTTTTGTACTCGGTTTCATAGCTTATATTTCTTCTGTTATTTTTCCATTTTCTGTATAATTTATCTCTTTGTTTGCACTCTGCAATGATGTTCGGCGTTATCCAAGGATTATTTTTTCTTTTGTTTGAAAGTGTTCTAGTAAGCGTTGATTTCGTATAAATATCCCTCAATTTACAAACCAATTTATCATACATGCTTTCAACATCCTCCTCTTCTAAAACCGATCTCCGATTTTCTTTCTGAATGAAATGGTTAATTCTTGTTTTACATAAATACGTGGAACTGACGTTTTGTTTATCTGGAAGTTTTTGGTCTCTTGTATAGTACAAAATTGGATAATGATCAGAGATATCACTTTCGATGACTGCTGTATAAATTGGGTTATCGACTTTACTTAGCAAGATGTGATCAATTAATGACTTTGATCCCTTTTTAATATCAATTCTTGTGCACTTTGTCATGACGTTCATTAGTCTTAACGATGCTAACATCTCCAAATAATCTTTAACATAGCTTGAATTTGAATTTGGATCCTGAATATCAATGTTCATATCACCCATAACAATAAATTCTTCGTCTTTTCTCATTTCGTTTCCCAAATCGTTGGCAAATTCTTCAATTAATGCCTTTTTACTGAAACCTGGTGGTTTATATATTCCAATAACATATGTTGTCTTACTCCCATCCCTAAAATGAATTTTTATGTTCTCATACGAAACCGTAGGTGAAAATATTCTTTGGTGAGATAATTTTTTTCGAATAAACATCATAATTCCTCCACCTCTTTGGCAATTTCGATTTAAAACTTCTTGTTCAAAACCATCAAGTTTATAAAATCCTTTTTCTTCGTCCTTTATATTTGTTTCTACTAAAATTATTATTTTCAATTCATTTATGAAGTGACTAATACTTAAGCAGAAAATATCCCAGTGTAAACGTAATGATCTAATATTAAAACATAAACAGCAGCAATTATTATTTTTTAATTCATTTACATCAATGCCGCTAAAACCTTGTTTTACCCTACAATCATAATTGACTATAATTTCATTGTTTTCATTTGTGTTATTCATTTTTTATAAAAAGTTTTACATTTCTATTTTGCTCTCTCTTCAATAATAAATTATTGTGTGCGCGTTATATTGTTTACGTCATTAGCGGTGTTGATCATAATCGGTTGTGTACTCTCATTTCTACGTGCTAATATTTTTCCTGCACTCTCCCACACATATTTCCAGCTCTCTTGCTTTGCCTTCTGTTTCGTCAACCATAAGAGATGCTTATTTTGCCTTGTAAGCTGGTTGTTGATGTAAATTGTAGCATTGAACTCAGCTGGCATCGAGTGAGGATTATAGTTGTTGGTGTTTTGTCTTACATCAGTTAGTGCAATGGGTCGAGTAGCGCGCGCTTGCTTCACAAATTGTGTTTTGCATTTATTTGACAAAAATGATACAATTATGGTGGATTTTTCAGGGTTTTTTGTATTTGTTCTGTATACGTCAGAGATATCGATGTCTTTGATCTCAGTGTTAATTGTTTTACCAATTCCTTTAACGATCTCGATTAAATTTTCTTGTGGAGTAGGTGGAATGTTTTTAATGTCAACATTGTTTTTTAGCATTTGTTGTTCCATATTGTTAATTTGTGTTTGCATGTTTTCTATGATAACATCTTTCTTTTTGTTGTTTTCTTTTAATTCGTTTATTTCTTTGGTGAAATTTTCCATGAGACTATTGTTTTTTACCATGTTTACATTAATTTCATCGTATTTACAGCCAAGGAAATCGCAGCTTGCAGATATTTCCTTCAGTTGATCTCTCAACTGGCGGATCTCTAAGAGCACAACTTGGTTGTCGTTGCCGTTGTTGTTAGGTGCGTCTCTGTTTGTGATGTCGGGGCTGTTTGCTGTTGCTCTTACTGGTTTTGCTGATTGCAACTCCGGTGTTTGTGCTTTAGGTGCTTCAACATTGCCACTACTTTGGCCATCAGCATTGTTCCTGCAAAACTGGCATCTCCACGCTTCTTTTCTTGGAACACTCATAGTTCTCCAGGTTCTTTCTGCGACCGTTGAGCACTGGTAGTGAAGTTTACGCTGACACAAAAAACAAACAACAAAATCACCTTCAACTGGGAGAGAATCACCGCAAGAAGAACACACAGGCATTTTTGGGAGATGTTTGCAAATTAATTTAAAAGAAAAAAAAATATGTGCAATGTCAAATTAAAATAATAGATCAAAACTATCTTTTTTATTTAAAATAAAATAATTAAATTGTTCACTTTTTTAAGGTTTTTCCCTTTTTACTCGAAATTGGGATTTAAACTTGTATAATACTTTTGTTTATGCAAAAATAAAAATTGGGTATCGCAAAGAAAACACGTCTAATCGCTTTGGCTCACTCACTTGTGTGTGTAATGGTAATGGTAATGGTAATGGTAATGGTAATGGTAATGGTAATGGTAATGGTAATGGTAATGGTAATGGTAATGGTAATGGTAATGGTAATGGTAATGGTAATGGTAATGTTAATGGTAATGGTAATGGTAATGGTAATGGTAATGGTAATGGTAATGGTAATGGTAATGGTAATGGTAATGGTAATGGTAATGGTAATGGTAATGGTAATGGTAATGGTAATGGTAATGGTAATGGTAATGGTAATGGTAATGGTAATGGTAATGGTAATGGTAATGGTAATGGTAATGGTAATGGTAATGGTAATGGTAATGGTAATGGTAATGGTAATGGTAATGGTAATGGTAATGGTAATGGTAATGGTAATGGTAATGGTAATGGTAATGGTAATGGTAATGGTAATGGTAATGGTAATGGTAATGGTAATGGTAATGGTAATGGTAATGGTAATGGTAATGGTAATGGTAATGGTAATGGTAATGGTAATGGTAATGGTAATGGTAATGGTAATGGTAATGGTAATGGTAATGGTAATGGTAATGGTAATGGTAATGGTAATGGTAATGGTAATGGTAATGGTAATGGTAATGGTAATGGTAATGGTAATGGTAATGGTAATGGTAATGGTAATGGTAATGGTAATGGTAATGGTAATGGTAATGGTAATGGTAATGGTAATGGTAATGGTAATGGTAATGGTAATGGTAATGGTAATGGTAATGGTAATGGTAATGGTAATGGTAATGGTAATGGTAATGGTAATGGTAATGGTAATGGTAATGGTAATGGTAATGGTAATGGTAATGGTAATGGTAATGGTAATGGTAATGGTAATGGTAATGGTAATGGTAATGGTAATGGTAATGGTAATGGTAATGGTAATGGTAATGGTAATGGTAATGGTAATGGTAATGGTAATGGTAATGGTAATGGTAATGGTAATGGTAATGGTAATGGTAATGGTAATGGTAATGGTAATGGTAATGGTAATGGTAATGGTAATGGTAATGGTAATGGTAATGGTAATGGTAATGGTAATGGTAATGGTAATGGTAATGGTAATGGTAATGGTAATGGTAATGGTAATGGTAATGGTAATGGTAATGGTAATGGTAATGGTAATGGTAATGGTAATGGTAATGGTAATGGTAATGGTAATGGTAATGGTAATGGTAATGGTAATGGTAATGGTAATGGTAATGGTAATGGTAATGGTAATGGTAATGGTAATGGTAATGGTAATGGTAATGGTAATGGTAATGGTAATGGTAATGGTAATGGTAATGGTAATGGTAATGGTAATGGTAATGGTAATGGTAATGGTAATGGTAATGGTAATGGTAATGGTAATGGTAATGGTAATGGTAATGGTAATGGTAATGGTAATGGTAATGGTAATGGTAATGGTAATGGTAATGGTAATGGTAATGGTAATGGTAATGGTAATGGTAATGGTAATGGTAATGGTAATGGTAATGGTAATGGTAATGGTAATGGTAATGGTAATGGTAATGGTAATGGTAATGGTAATGGTAATGGTAATGGTAATGGTAATGGTAATGGTAATGGTAATGGTAATGGTAATGGTAATGGTAATGGTAATGGTAATGGTAATGGTAATGGTAATGGTAATGGTAATGGTAATGGTAATGGTAATGGTAATGGTAATGGTAATGGTAATGGTAATGGTAATGGTAATGGTAATGGTAATGGTAATGGTAATGGTAATGGTAATGGTAATGGTAATGGTAATGGTAATGGTAATGGTAATGGTAATGGTAATGGTAATGGTAATGGTAATGGTAATGGTAATGGTAATGGTAATGGTAATGGTAATGGTAATGGTAATGGTAATGGTAATGGTAATGGTAATGGTAATGGTAATGGTAATGGTAATGGTAATGGTAATGGTAATGGTAATGGTAATGGTAATGGTAATGGTAATGGTAATGGTAATGGTAATGGTAATGGTAATGGTAATGGTAATGGTAATGGTAATGGTAATGGTAATGGTAATGGTAATGGTAATGGTAATGGTAATGGTAATGGTAATGGTAATGGTAATGGTAATGGTAATGGTAATGGTAATGGTAATGGTAATGGTAATGGTAATGGTAATGGTAATGGTAATGGTAATGGTAATGGTAATGGTAATGGTAATGGTAATGGTAATGGTAATGGTAATGGTAATGGTAATGGTAATGGTAATGGTAATGGTAATGGTAATGGTAATGGTAATGGTAATGGTAATGGTAATGGTAATGGTAATGGTAATGGTAATGGTAATGGTAATGGTAATGGTAATGGTAATGGTAATGGTAATGGTAATGGTAATGGTAATGGTAATGGTAATGGTAATGGTAATGGTAATGGTAATGGTAATGGTAATGGTAATGGTAATGGTAATGGTAATGGTAATGGTAATGGTAATGGTAATGGTAATGGTAATGGTAATGGTAATGGTAATGGTAATGGTAATGGTAATGGTAATGGTAATGGTAATGGTAATGGTAATGGTAATGGTAATGGTAATGGTAATGGTAATGGTAATGGTAATGGTAATGGTAATGGTAATGGTAATGGTAATGGTAATGGTAATGGTAATGGTAATGGTAATGGTAATGGTAATGGTAATGGTAATGGTAATGGTAATGGTAATGGTAATGGTAATGGTAATGGTAATGGTAATGGTAATGGTAATGGTAATGGTAATGGTAATGGTAATGGTAATGGTAATGGTAATGGTAATGGTAATGGTAATGGTAATGGTAATGGTAATGGTAATGGTAATGGTAATGGTAATGGTAATGGTAATGGTAATGGTAATGGTAATGGTAATGGTAATGGTAATGGTAATGGTAATGGTAATGGTAATGGTAATGGTAATGGTAATGGTAATGGTAATGGTAATGGTAATGGTAATGGTAATGGTAATGGTAATGGTAATGGTAATGGTAATGGTAATGGTAATGGTAATGGTAATGGTAATGGTAATGGTAATGGTAATGGTAATGGTAATGGTAATGGTAATGGTAATGGTAATGGTAATGGTAATGGTAATGGTAATGGTAATGGTAATGGTAATGGTAATGGTAATGGTAATGGTAATGGTAATGGTAATGGTAATGGTAATGGTAATGGTAATGGTAATGGTAATGGTAATGGTAATGGTAATGGTAATGGTAATGGTAATGGTAATGGTAATGGTAATGGTAATGGTAATGGTAATGGTAATGGTAATGGTAATGGTAATGGTAATGGTAATGGTAATGGTAATGGTAATGGTAATGGTAATGGTAATGGTAATGGTAATGGTAATGGTAATGGTAATGGTAATGGTAATGGTAATGGTAATGGTAATGGTAATGGTAATGGTAATGGTAATGGTAATGGTAATGGTAATGGTAATGGTAATGGTAATGGTAATGGTAATGGTAATGGTAATGGTAATGGTAATGGTAATGGTAATGGTAATGGTAATGGTAATGGTAATGGTAATGGTAATGGTAATGGTAATGGTAATGGTAATGGTAATGGTAATGGTAATGGTAATGGTAATGGTAATGGTAATGGTAATGGTAATGGTAATGGTAATGGTAATGGTAATGGTAATGGTGGTAATGGTAATGGTAATGGTAATGGTAATGGTAATGGTAATGGTAATGGTAATGGTAATGGTAATGGTAATGGTAATGGTAATGGTAATGGTAATGGTAATGGTAATGGTAATGGTAATGGTAATGGTAATGGTAATGGTAATGGTAATGGTAATGGTAATGGTAATGGTAATGGTAATGGTAATGGTATGGTAATGGTAATGGTAATGGTAATGGTAATGGTAATGGTAATGGTAATGGTAATGGTAATGGTAATGGTAATGGTAATGGTAATGGTAATGGTAATGGTAATGGTAATGGTAATGGTAATGGTAATGGTAATGGTAATGGTAATGGTAATGGTAATGGTAATGGTAATGGTAATGGTAATGGTAATGGTAATGGTAATGGTAATGGTAAGGTAATGGTAATGGTAATGGTAATGGTAATGGTAATGGTAATGGTAATGGTAATGGTAATGGTAATGGTAATGGTAATGGTAATGGTAATGGTAATGGTAATGGTAATGGTAATGGTAATGGTAATGGTAATGGTAATGGTAATGGTAATGGTAATGGTAATGGTAATGGTAATGGTAATGGTAATGGTAATGGTAATGGTAATGGTAATGGTAATGGTAATGGTAATGGTAATGGTAATGGTAATGGTAATGGTAATGGTAATGGTAATGGTAATGGTAATGGTAATGGTAATGGTAATGGTAATGGTAATGGTAATGGTAATGGTAATGGTAATGGTAATGGTAATGGTAATGGTAATGGTAATGGTAATGGTAATGGTAATGGTAATGGTAATGGTAATGGTAATGGTAATGGTAATGGTAATGGTAATGGTAATGGTAATGGTAATGGTAATGGTAATGGTAATGGTAATGGTAATGGTAATGGTAATGGTAATGGTAATGGTAATGGTAATGGTAATGGTAATGGTAATGGTAATGGTAATGGTAATGGTAATGGTAATGGTAATGGTAATGGTAATGGTAATGGTAATGGTAATGGTAATGGTAATGGTAATGGTAATGGTAATGGTAATGGTAATGGTAATGGTAATGGTAATGGTAATGGTAATGGTAATGGTAATGGTAATGGTAATGGTAATGGTAATGGTAATGGTAATGGTAATGGTAATGGTAATGGTAATGGTAATGGTAATGGTAATGGTAATGGTAATGGTAATGGTAATGGTAATGGTAATGGTAATGGTAATGGTAATGGTAATGGTAATGGTAATGGTAATGGTAATGGTAATGGTAATGGTTATGGTAATGGTAATGGTAATGGTAATGGTAATGGTAATGGTAATGGTAATGGTAATGGTAATGGTAATGGTAATGGTAATGGTAATGGTAATGGTAATGGTAATGGTAATGGTAATGGTAATGGTAATGGTAATGGTAATGGTAATGGTAATGGTAATGGTAATGGTAATGGTAATGGTAATGGTAATGGTAATGGTAATGGTAATGGTAATGGTAATGGTAATGGTAATGGTAATGGTAATGGTAATGGTAATGGTAATGGTAATGGTAATGGTAATGGTAATGGTAATGGTAATGGTAATGGTAATGGTAATGGTAATGGTAATGGTAATGGTAATGGTAATGGTAATGGTAATGGTAATGGTAATGGTAATGGTAATTGTAATGGTAATGGTAATGGTAATGGTAATGGTAATGGTAATGGTAATGGTAATGGTAATGGTAATGGTAATGGTGGTAATGGTAATGGTAATGGTAATGGTAATGGTAATGGTAATGGTAATGGTAATGGTAATGGTAATGGTAATGGTAATGGTAATGGTAATGGTAATGGTAATGGTAATGGTAATGGTAATGGTAATGGTAATGGTAATGGTAATGGTAATGGTAATGGTAATGGTAATGGTAATGGTAATGGTAATGGTAATGGTAATGGTAATGGTAATGGTAATGGTAATGGTAATGGTAATGGTAATGGTAATGGTAATGGTAATGGTAATGGTAATGGTAATGGTAATGGTAATGGTAATGGTAATGGTAATGGTAATGGTAATGGTAATGGTAATGGTAATGGTAATGGTAATGGTAATGGTAATGGTAATGGTAATGGTAATGGTAATGGTAATGGTAATGGTAATGGTAATGGTAATGGTAATGGTAATGGTAATGGTAATGGTAATGGTAATGGTAATGGTAATGGTAATGGTAATGGTAATGGTAATGGTAATGGTAATGGTAATGGTAATGGTAATGGTAATGGTAATGGTAATGGTAATGGTAATGGTAATGGTAATGGTAATGGTAATGGTAATGGTAATGGTAATGGTAATGGTAATGGTAATGGTAATGGTAATGGTAATGGTAATGGTAATGGTAATGGTAATGGTAATGGTAATGGTAATGGTAATGGTAATGGTAATGGTAATGGT